>ML842549.1:9688-30192 GCA_009831015.1 Picea engelmannii
GTAAAACAAAAATGCAATATTTACAATTACTATTCTTTACATTAACTATTTATTTTTTATGTTTTAGATTGTTAGGTGAATTTATGTTACCCTCGTCAAATATTTTACCTCGCACATATCGAGATTTATATGCCATTATGAAATACATTGGAATGCAATATCAAAGTATAGATGCATGTCCTGATGATCATATCATATATTATGGACAACATGTGTCGAAAACAGAATTCCCGATATGTGGTATCAGTAGATGTCAAACCGATCAAGAAACAAAAATGGTCCCTCGAAAGGTTGTCCAACATATTTCCATAATTCCATGTTTGCAATGGATGGTCAGGTGCCAAATCATAGCACAATTTATGGATTACCATGTACGAAAGAGAATTGAAGATGGTGTTTTTCGAATGCCTACAGATGGTTATGCATTTAAGGAAATTGCTGCAAAATGGCCAAAATTTACAGATGAACCTCGTAATGTTATGCTTTCATTGGCAACTGACAGTGTTAATCCATTTGGAGAGCTTCGGTCTATTTACTCAGTGTGGCCTATTTTTGTTATCAACAATAACATTCCTCATTGGATGTCAATAAAGAGGGAGCACATAATTTTGACAATGATTATTCCAGGTATTTGTTTCAATTAATTTTTTGAATTTAAATCTTTCATTTTTCTCTTTTTTTTTGCATAACATCTTTTATTTATTTATTTACATATATATACATACCATGGTAGTAATTTCATGTAATTTCAAACAATGAGGTAAGTACCAAGTTAAATATATGAATGCGTATATCAAGCCTCTTATCGACGAGATACTAAAGTTATGGGAGGAAATCACTATGTATGACATATGTAAACCAATTGGGCAGAAGAGATTTCAATGTTGTGGAATACTTTTATGGACAATTCATGATGCCCCGGGACTAACACATTTCTGTGGTATGTAATGTTCCATATTGCACGCTTGAATAGTATATAATTAATTGAATATAACATGCATTTTGTTTAAATAATCATTTTGTATATTAATAATTCACATTAATCCATCTGTTGCAGGCCTTCAAACAAAGGGTAAATTTGCATGTCCAGTTTGTGGTCCTAAGATGAAATCTCATCGGTCAAAAAGTTTAGGAAAGGAGGTGTATGATGAGTATAGACACTTCCTCTCTAAGAACCATAAGTATCGTACTATTGAAAAAGATCTTTTCAATGGGAAACAAAAGACTAGACTAAAACCACAAAGAATGACCCCTTGCCTATGGAAGTTGGCATATGATAGAATTAATCCTCGAGGTACGCATTTTGTTTATGTATTGTAAATGGAGTCATGTTTTGAAATTTTATTTTAATTATTCATTTTATTTTACCGCATTTGATAAATAGTGTTCTAATTTTTTTTATGCTTCATCAATGTCGTCGACATGAAGGTAGTAATAATGGGCTTCCATGAGGAATGAAATGTTATCCCACTCAATTCATGAGGTTTCCTTACTATAAGGACCTAAAAATAGTTCATTTATTTGATACAATGCATATCGGGAAGAATGTGACATAAACATTATGGTGAATCATAGATGGCAGGAGGGATAAAGAAAAAATTGTCAAAATTTGTAATGACATTCGGGAAGCCAATCATGCAATGCAAATTGTGATCCGATCAAATAACGATGGAGACCAAAATAACCTTCCATGGTAATTAACAAAGCAACAAAGCAATGATGTAAAAAAGGTCATTCAAAAAATTAAATTTTCCACAGGTTTTTGTTCAAACATAAAGAATATCTTAACGGAGAAAGGTGAATTTGGTGGGGTAAAAACACATGATTGGCATACCTTCATTAATGTAATTAATCATTTTAGTATTCATATTTATATTTTGGTTGTATACATTTTCTGAGATTTTTATTTTTTTGTCTAGTTTTGAACAAGTAACAATTCCTTTTTATTGTTACAGTATGTTATACCTCTATCTCTCCCAAACGACTTTGACAACAACGTCAAACAAGTTATATATGATCTTGGAAAATACATGAGGTAAGTAGCTGCAATATATATGAAAAAAAAAATCAATTTTTTGTTGTACTTAATGACATGTGTTTTACTTGTAATGTAATATGTATTATGTTTTGTTGAAACATGTTATTTTCTTGCGTCATGATCTGTAGATGGTTGTCATTGAAATAAATCCATGAAGATGATATAAACTATTGGAAGAGAGAAATTCCTCGACTAATGTGTGAAATGAAAAAATATCTACCTCCAACATTTTTCAATGCCCAAGAACACTACCTCATACACCAAGTTGAGGAGATTGAAATGTGCGGACCTGTACACACAAGGTCAATGTGGATGGTGGAGAGGCACTTGAAATCATTGAAAGCTTTGGTTAGACAAAGAGCAAGTCCTAAGGGTTCTATGGTGGAGGGGTATATGGTATATGAATCCATGGTGTATATTAGTCAATATATTCCTAAATCAGCAGTGCAAGCTATGCATGCAGTGGATTGCATTTGGGATTTGAACTCCATCAAAAAAATTGAAAGGGAGCAACTGTCGGGGAAAGGTACAATGAAGAAAGTGAGAGGTAATTAAATTGTGGATATTTTTAATAAATATTAATTTTTCATTTTTTGTGTATATGATCATACTCATTTAATATTTATTCTTTCATCATTTATTAATACTTACCATGGTTATAACTAATATTTAATATTGGTAAATTGTGATTTTTTGATCGGTCAGTTGCTCAAGATTGGAATGCACTACATTATACATTGCAAACAATCTTGACTGGATGAAGGTATGGATTGATAGATCTAAAAACTGTCATGGTGGTAGGTTATCATGGAAATAACTGACTAAATTGGTTAGAGAAGCTTGTCGTAATGGAGATTCCGATGTTACACAGAGGGAAATATGTTAGCGTCAGAAGTCGCCCCTGGATTGTAGCAGGAGCAGAGCCCGACACCCATCAGTTTATGTCATGATTTATTTAATGGGGTGATCAAATGGAAGTTAACTCAAAACGATGTGGTTCTAACTCCGAAACTAGGCCATGCATGCATGGGCAAGTGAGGTCTTAGATAACTTCAGACAGTGAGTTGTTGTAAGGGTGAGTAGGGGGAAGACTTGTATCAAAGAGATGCAAAGGTTTGTCGTAAACATCAGGTTTTTAACAGACTGTAGGGGAAGACATCTAAATGCAAGATCTTCTTACATTCAAACGCAGAAAACCAGAGAATACAATGATGCCACAACAAATCCTTTATCATAACATAATTGCATAAATTCGTGAGAATTCATCGATCACGAACTCTCTCAGTATGAGATGAAAACTAGATGGATTGAGAAGACTATCTGTCATAAAACAAGAAATCTCACATACAGATGCATAACCAGAAAACTAGAATTTTTGTTAAAATTTTACAGTCGGGAGCTTCGCTCTACCATCGATAGATTACAAAATACAAAGACTGAGTCTATATACTCAGGAAAATTCACCTCATGGAGGCGTGCCCAGTCACCCAAGGCTTGGTGTCCCTTTAGTCAAACTCGTACTGATATCTTTCTTCAAGCACCACCTTAACTGTGCATGGCTCTTGCAAGGAGGGTAGCTGAGCCATTAAGTGCTGAGCTATCGTGCGTAGACTTCTCTGTCTAGTCGAGGACTTTGGCATGACTTCTCTGGAAAAACGGGTACACAGGATCCTCTCGAGCAGACCGCTTGCTAGACCCTCCATACCTCACACTTAATGAATGAGGAGAGGTTTCAACCACCCCTTCTTGCCTTCATTTACTCCAAGCGCAGACCAGGATCGAGGTCGGGCCCGATGGCAACTAGAGGTCGTGATGGGCCTCTCTGTGACTGAAACCCGACACCTTTGGCCCCTTTTGCGCAACTCTTTTATTTCCCCAGTGACCACGGGCTGTGACCTTGTGTTTACTCTCAAAGGCGCTTTCGACGTTCGCGAATAGGAAGGGGCTAATCCTTGTTTCTTGAAATTGGGATGAGAAAAACGTCGAGACGGATTAGTCTGGTGCCAGGCATCTCTCTAGATCTGACAGTTCTGAAATATCCCGACAATGCTGTGGGCCTGGGTCCTGGGCACCCCCGGCACATCGCTCATCGGGAATATGACGATGTTGCACCTTGAGCCTTGGAATTGCGATGGGAGAAACGACGAGGAACCTAATCGCGCGCTAGGTGTCTCCTGCGGGTGGATGACTAAGATTGCCCCGTAATACTACGGGCACGACTTTGGGTGCCTTCGGCGCTTTTGGGGTTCGGGGTTTCGAGACATAGGAAAACAAGGAACCTTCACCCTTCGAATTCCCGAATGCCGAAACGCCGATGCGACTAGATCTCGCACCACACGTCCTCTGGATGGACAACTGCTATCTTTCCCTGCACATAATATGGGTGTTATCCATTGTGCTAACCTCGGCGCAACTTCGTTTACCGTGATTTCCTGCCAACCGTTGATCTGTTCCTTTGAGTGAATCCTGACCGCTTGAAATCAGACTGCTCGCTTGCTTGATTTAAGCGCGAAATGGATTTCTTCTGTGAGTTGCGCTCGACGCTCGTCGTGCCACTTGCAGGCCTGATCGCTCTTGTGCTTTGGACGAGAAATGTTACTAACATTAGGCTCCATGGGGGATAGAGTCGTCCCTCTGATGCTCTAAGGACGTATTTTGCAGTTCCAGTGCCTTGCTGTTGGGCTATGGAGTCATTTACTAAGCCGAAACAATAAAAACAAAGAACTAAAAAGGACAATATTTACAAAACACAAGATCCACAGAAGGCTCAGACAAAACATTTTTTAAGAAAATGCCCATTTACTGGGCTGCTGAAAAATTCTTCACCCTCTAAATCTTGCAGTTGATATGTGTTATTTGAGAAAACCTCAGAGATTTTGAAGGGACTGATCCACAAGGCTTCAAATTTTCTGTGCTTGCCCTTATCCTGCTTAGGAGCATCCCATTTCAGCACCAGGTCTGCTATCTGGAACCCCTCCTTCTTGGCCTTCTTATCGAATACCTGCTTAGTCATCTGCTGATGGTCCTGAAGTCTGATCATTACCTGCTCTCTAGCCTACTGGAATTCTACCAGTTGATGAATCCTTCTGATCATGTCATTGGGCTCTTCTTGATAATCCTGGAAGAATTTCTCTACGAGAATAGCCAGCTGAGAAGGGAGGACAACTTCTGCTCCGTAAACTAACTGGAAAAGGGAGATGCCTATAGATCTCTTTGTGGTCACCCGATCAGCCCATAGAGCGAATTTCAACTTCGAGTTCCAAGCCCTTTTGTTGTCCTCGAGTAATATTTTGATGATCCTTATTAGGCTTTTGTTGGAGGACTCTGCTAAACCATTGCCCTGGGGATAGTATGGGGTGGAGTGAATCAGTTTGATCCCAAATTGTTCACAAAACTTGACTAACGGCTCAGCCTTAAAAGAGGCTACTTTATCGGTAAAAATCTTCCTTGGGCAACCGAACCTTATGATGAGGTCTTCCAAGAATCCAATGATTACCTTGTGGGAAGCACTCCTGGTGGGGATAGCTTCAATCCACTTATTAAAGAAGTCTGTGGCAGTCAGGATCCATCTGTGTTGTCCGCTGGAAGCAGGGTGGATTTCTCCAATAAAATCTAGGCCCCATTGCTGGAAAGGTCCTGAAACAACTACAGGCTGTAAAGGCAGAGACTTGAGATGCTATTTTCTTGAAAATCTTTGGCATGGGATACAGGCTCTAACTCCTCTATGGACATCAACAAACAAGGTGGGCCAATAGTACCTAGCTCTGAGAATTTTGTGGGCTGTGGTATTCCAGGAATGGTGCCCCCCACATAGGCCATTGTGAAATTCGACCATGATCCTGTCGGCCTCTTGTGGATCCATGCATTTTAAAAGCACTCCCAGGGGGTCTTTCCAGTATAAAATTTGATCAATAAGGTAGTACCTGACTTCCTTGAGCTTCAGAGCTCTTGCTTTGTTTCTTTGCAGGACATCTGGGGGCCGCAACTCCTGCAGAAAATATATGACATCCTTATACCAAGGACATTGAGCCAACAAGGGTTCTGTTTGAGGGCCTACATCGGACAACTGATTCTGTTGATTTTCTGATTGTTTATTGACGAAATCCACCCCCAAAGATTTGTGATTAGCTTCAGCCAATATCCTGGCTAAGCCTTGACCCTTGATCAATCTGGTAGGCCTTATTTCCAAGTCAAATTCCAGGATCTTGGCTATCCATTTAGTCCTCTTCCCATCAATGTCGAGCTGTACAAGGATGTCCTTCACAGAGGTTGAAGGAACGTATGCAGTCACCTTTGAGAGCTTTCACTAAGGCATAGGCCTATTTCTCCATGATTTCATACCTGACCTCTGCATCTCTTAATGCCTTGTTGAAGAAGGCGATGGGTTGCTCTTGCCCTTCCTCATTTTTCTGCAACAAGACCGTTGCTACTGTATCAAAAGAAGCGAAAGAGAAGATTAGGAAATCTTTGGAATAGTCAGGATTGATCAACACAGGTGCCTCAGTCAATGCCCTTTTTATTTGGACAAAAGATTCTCTGGGTTCAACAGTCCATTTCACTTCATTTCCCTTCTTGAGCATAGTTGTGATGTGTTTCACCAGCTCAACAAAATTCGAGACGAATCTCCTCAGAAAATTAATCTTCCCCAAAAAGGCCTGAACTTCCTTCTTATACCTGGGAAGCGACAGGGTCTGAATTGCCTCCACTTTGCTAGGATCAATCCTCACTCCTTCTGCTGATACTATATGGCCTAATAGCTTCCCCTCCTCCATAGAAAACAAATATTTTTTGGGATTTAGGGAAAGGCCAAACCTCTGGCACTTCGAAAAAACCTTTCTCAGGTGACAACAGTTCTCTTCATCAGACCTGGAGAAAACTGTTATGTCATCCAGATAGATCACCACAAACCTATCTTTCTCCCCGATGAAGGCTATGTCCATGGCTCGCTGAAATGTCGCTCCTGCATTCATCAATCCAAATGGCATTTTGGCATACATGAATGTGCCCCAAGGAGTGGTGAAGGCTATTTTTTCTCTATCTCCAGGCATGACCGATATCTGATTATAACCAGAAAAACCGTCGATCATGGAAATCCTAGATGCACTGGTTACCCTCTGCAATGTGTGTTCCATGTTGGGCAGGGGATAATTGTCTTTCTTTGAGCTCCTGTTCAGGTTCCTGAAATCGACACAAAGCCTGATTTCTCCACTTTTCTTCCTTACCGGAACCAAATTGGCCACCCATTTGGAATATCTCAAGGGGACGATGATCTGGGCCTCTAAAAACTTCTTCACTTCTTTCTCCATGACAGGCGGCAACATGGGATTTATATGCCTTAGCTTTTGCCTGAATGGCTTAGCCACTTCCTTCAGTGGGATCTTGTGTTCAATGATGGATGTGTCATACGTCTTGAGGTCTTCATAGGTCCAAGAAAACACATCTGCAAATTCTCTCAACAACTCAGTATATTCGGCCCTTTGTTCTCTGGTCAAACTCCTTGGCAACTTGACAAACTTAGGCTCCTCCGGTGTGCCAATGTTGCACTTGGCTGTATCAACATCTTCACCTGAAACCCTACCCTTTACTGCCACATCATTCCCATCGAACAATCTTTCTAAAGGAATTAGTCCCCTCGGAATGTGATTTCTAGGTAGCTGAATGATCTGGTGGTTAGCAATTTTATTTAAAAACAACTCAGGGTGAGGGTCATCTTCCGCATCAGGATCCTGATCAATGTGAAACACAAAAAATTCATCAACAGATTGGAGAAATTTCTCGATTTCTAGATCATCTTCGAATACCTTCCAATGCTTGACATTGTCTGGTACAGAGGGCCTATATTTTATTTCAACATCAGATTTGACCATCGACGACAGAGGAACTTTGAGAAAACTAGCCGAGACAACTAAAGAATCGGCTGAAGTATTTTCTCCCCTCGGAATGAAAGAAATGTTAAAGGCCAAGAAGAAACTATCAATCAGGTCCCATACCTCATTTCTGTAATTTCCGAGACGAGGATTATTAGCACGGTAGGCATTTCTGACTTGCTGGATGATCAACTCAGCATCTCCAAATATTGTTATCTCTTTAATTCCCATTTCTTTTGCAGCCCTTATACCCAGAACAAGAGCTTCATACTCTGTCACATTGTTGGTGGTTTCAAATTCTAGCCTATATGACAGGGAAATGGTTTCCTGAGAAGGTGACATAAAAAACACCCCAGCACCAGCACCTTCCCTGGAACAGGCTCCATCAAAAAACATTTTCCAGACGAGGGTGATTGAGGGAGGAAATTGATGAGGAGTGGTGGGATGCTTTCTGAGCTTAAGAGGAGGCTCGGAAGCATGAGTGAGTTGCAGTAGGCTGGAACCTAAATCAGTGTCCAAGGAAAAAATGGGATGGTTGGTAGGATTTTCTTCATCACTGATTATATAGGCCAATTGGGCTTCTCTGTATAGCCTCCTATGTTCTCCCCCAAACACTGGGATAGTAGCATAGGTTAGGTCCATCTGCAAAGTCCCCCCCAGTCTTTTTATCCAATATCTTGATAAAAATATACCGAACTTGGGGGGGACATCAGCCACTGCAATATCCACGACCACACTTTTCATGGGCAACTAAAACAAGGTCACGACCAGGTCTTTGATAACCCCGAGACATTGAACTTTCTTGGAGTCAAAGGAATAGAGGTCATGATAGGCTCGGGTGACTTCTAGCCCTAATTATTCAATGACCGTTTTGGGCATGAGGTTATGAGAAGCCCCCGAATCCATCAAGCAGTTGTGCAGTACCTTGTCATGTATGTTCAAGGAAGTGTAGAAGGGAGGGGATGAGTCATTCCTGTCTTCTACCATAGGACCTAGAATAACTGCTGACCTTTCATCTTGCAAATTGATGGAGTCAGTGGGAAGGCATGAGACCTCAAACTACAAAAGCTCAGAGAAGTGTTTCTTGAACCCTTCATGTTTAATCAATTCAGTTAGGGGCACAGGGATCCTAATCTTTTGGATTTCATGCTCGAAATTAAAAGAAGATGTTAGCTTCAAAATTTCTCTTATTTCGGGAACACGACTCTGGGCTATGGGAGAGATGGGTCGGGGATTCTTACCTCTGTGACTGTCTCCTACTTCATTATAAGGCTTCTCTGTTCTAGTGGACTGCTCAGGGACATCAGGTGCTATTGTCTTTTTCTTAGACCTCAAATCATATTTGCCTTGGGTGCCACTAGTCTTGTCTCCCTTACTCAAATCATTTAGCTGACTGTCCATGAGAGACTCCTTGTATGTTGATTGAGTAAGATGAGGAAAAGGAGGAGTGTCTCCAAAGCAATGGATTTCAGGATCAAGCTCATCTGTTTCCCCTTCTTCCCCTTCGGCCACAAAATTGTTTTGGAAAGGGGCCTGAATCTTCTGGTCTTCTCTGTCTCTTCCCCTCTACCTTTGCACAGTCAGGGAAGTAATATTGTTTGGCCTCCTAAAACCTCCTTTGTTTTCAGCATTCTGAGGGCCCTTGTATGCTTGCTTCCCTTCCACCTTCATTCTCTCCATTTCTGCAGACAGAGACTTCACCATCCTGGTCATCTCATCCACTTGAGGGTGGGGCACCGATGGGCTATAAGTCGAGGCTTCCGGCCTTCCCTTTATTCTGGCTGCATCGGCCTTGTTCCTTAGTCTGTCAGCTGCTAATACGTTGGATTCCACTTCTATGGATGCATCTTGCATTTGAGATAAGGAGGTGGCTCTTCTTTCTCTCAATAAAAGACAAAAATCGGGGCCAAACGCACTAGCATAAGAAATCTTGGCTGAGGCTTCTGAGGGCTTTATTTCGGCAGGAGTTTTATTATACATCTTATTGAATCTTTTGGATAAGTCAGAGACAGAATCTCCTTCCATCTTCTTTAAAGACCCAACTCTGTCATGTAATACATGAAATCCTTCCTATCGCCCCACTGCCTCAGGAAAGCACTATCCAGGGCTTCGATCCCAGCAACAGATCCGGGGGCCAATCCTCTAAACCATTTCCTGACCTCACCATCCAGGCTCTGGACAAAGACTCTCATCCAGACATCTTCATTTTCAATGTTCAAGTTGTCTGCATAACTGTAGAAAGCAGCTAGATGCTCTTCAACAGTTACATTCCCTTCCCCAGTGAACTTGGGCATGTATTTCAAGTAATCTCCAGTAGGGAGAGGATTCATAGGATGGGGTAGGATTAAGGGGGCATATCTGGCAGCGACTATGGCATCCATTCTATTTAGAGGGGGATTAGCACCAGCCATAGGAATACTAAACAGAGGAGAACTTGGAGGAGAAGGAGTTCGTACAAGGGTTACTGGGAATGAGTCTCGAAGTGGAATGGGAAACAAAAGGGGATTTAAGGAGAAGGCTAACGGGCTCAAGTCAGTAGATGCTCCTCTTTGTGTAAGAGTGGTAATAGTAACAAGAGGAGAAGTGGTAAAGATAGGAGTGGGGAAATCTTCTGTAGTCCTGGGTCTACGCCAAGTTACAACTTCAGAGGAGATGGGAGTGACAAGGATTTCTCCCTCCAATCCCAGACCAGGAGGGGAAAAATCAGCAGGAACACTCCCGAAATTCAGGAAACGGGAAACCTCTGAAGGAGGTCTATTAAGAAACTGGGGAGGAGAAAATGGAGTTCCAACAGGAGGAGATGGCGTAGTACCTGGTTCGGTGGTGGAAGCTTCTTCTTCAGGGGCCTTTCCTTTTCTGAGAACCACCTCTGGATTAGTTTTAGATGTAGCTAGAGGCAGCTGTGGATGTGTTGGCAGCCAATTCAATTTTTTCCATTGCCATATCAGCTGCCTACACCTATGTCTTTCGAACTTCAAATCGTCGTTGCATTTTTCAAATAGACGATATTTTCATTTCTTGCGACACTTGCAAATTGGTCTCCATTTAGTTTTCACGACTGTAAGCGTGAAAACTCCTCCATTGATGGTTGAACTATCATGATCTTTTTATTGATATTTTGAATGGCACTTACCTTTGGATTATTATTATGTGGCTAAAAGGATTTTCGAACTATGCCTATTTGCCTATTCTTACTTTGATTGCACAACTTGATTTTATTAAACTTATGAGGCATTGAGCATATGGGTTTATACTTGATTCTATGAATTGCATAGGGGTCATGGTTTATTTTGTTTTTATATGATGTGATCCTTATTGTTATAAGCTCTTGGCTTGTTGATTTTATAAATATCGATGGTTTAAAACGTTTGATTACACATTTGTGCAAATGGCGCGTGGTGAACATTTGGGTTTGATTTCACATTGAATATTCATGGTTTGAAATATTATAACGACGCATTGGTATATAATCCACCGTTTAATTCTTTGGTTGAATGAATGATATGGTTTTGAGCTATGTTATGATTGATTGAACAGAGGATTAATTGGCGGTTGTACTTTGCCATTACTATTATGCATGGCAATGAATAATCCCGCCACCCTCTCATGCGCACATTAATGCTTCCCCTTTGATCGTTCGTAGCTGTTAGCCCAAATGACTCTTCTCCTGTGTGTTGGTGAATGTGACCCAAACCCTTACCATGTGCTCGCACCATGGCTCCAGTCGTGAGGGCTGAACCCAATGGTAGTCAGGCTCTGTTGATGTTCGACAGTGCCCGCAGTGATCTTGAGGACAGTGGGTGGTTTCCGTTTATACAGAAATTTGATGGTTTTAACCTCTACGTTGCTAGGCAATTCGCCATGACCTTTGATGGTTGTCGAGCCAAGGTCGGCGATGTTCAATTACAAATTGACAAGCAATTTATCAGTCTTGCTACGAGTTTGCCTGTCACCGGACAATGATGGTCCAAGAATTGCAAAGTAGAAGAGGTCCCTTGGACTCTGCTCTTCCATTCACGTAAGGTTAGCTCCTGTGATAAAGGTTTGCCCGTGACCATGATGAAACAACGTTGGCATGATTCATTGATGATTATCAAACAGTTTATCACTTGCGAAGGTCGGTACAATTTTGTTTTCTTACACCACCTTCGTTTGCTTATGGTTTTTATGGGTTATCAGCTCAATATGCCCTATTATCTGCATAGAATCATGTTCAAAATGTTTAAGAAATACAAAAAGAACCAGGCTAATAGCAGCCTTTTTCACTTTGGGCTGATTAAAATTATTGTTGTCTATCATTTGGGGTTACACGGAGACTGTTGGAACGATTTCCTTGCTACCAACGATTTTGAGGATTCGAATCCACCACAGGTTGACAAACCTGTGGTGGAGTGAAGACAAGACTGTACCCCCGGTACCCTACAGTATTCTGTTACCTAAACCCTTACTTGACTCACCTATCGACCTACACCACTCTATGACCAAGGATGTCGAGGCTGTTAAGCCTGTGGGAAAGAAGCCTAAAGCCAAACCTACTGCAAACGCCAAAGGCAAAAAGAATGCCCGTCTAATTTCTCGGATGGCGAGGAATAAGCCAAAACCCCCAGTCGGGATTAACCCTATCGTGTTGAGTGAAGACTCTGACTCGGAAGTGGAGCGTTTCCTGGCAAGTGAATATCCCTATTCGGAAGGTTTATGTGATGAACCCTTGTTTGACTTTGTGTCGAACCTACCTCCTTGCCTACAAAATGACCCTAACTACCCAGGCATTAAGCTACCTTGTGAAGCCCCCAGTCATTCATCTAAACCCTCTCCTGCTCTGTCAAAACCTACAGTGCCACCCTGTGATCAATGTAGCTCGTGGTTAGAGAGGTATTATCTTGATGTGCCAATGCTACAATTGAGAATTCACTCTTTGGAGGACCAAGTTGCACGGCTTACCAGTCAAAAGGCTAAATTGCAAGCCACTGATAAGAAATAGAGGATGACATGCTCTATCTTGTTTAAAAATGTGGAGTCAGCTACAGCGGTCGTGAATTCTAAGTTGGCATAGTTTGAGAAGCCTCACTAGTATGTTCTATCACTTGTTTATATAACGAATTCGAATTCTTTGAATAGCTCTGATTACAGCTTGGATTTGCTCTGTCACATTATATGCATTATGTACATAGTTTTGTTTTGATTAATGGAATTTCGTTTTCCCAGTTTAGCTTCGATTGGATTTTCTTCGATTCGATTGATCGTGGTATGGATTTGATTGGTTTGATTTAGCTTAAATTGGATACTCTGTTGTCAATTGAAGTCGTTTGTATCTATCCTAAACACAAGTTGTTTCTCGTATTTCAATTTTGAACACAATCAAGTTTCGATTCGAATTGGTTATAATGTATATGATATGATTGGCAATAATGGTTAACGATTACAGTTTTATGTTCCATATGATTTTCGACCAATTCAAATACAAGTCAATATGTTTCTATTAATATGCACCCAAATCATGAATAGATACGATTCATAATAGTTATACCCAGTCAGTTGATTCGCATTGGTTTACTCCACCATGTTATCAGTTCGATTCATATTGCAATAAATATGCCGTTTAAATTTGATTTGAGGAACGAAAATAACTATATCCAGGTTCACGATTTGTTTCTATAATTAAACTCAGTCGTGATTTGATTATTTGCCCAGCTGATAATTATAACCTCTGTTGATTCTATTAAGATTGTGATCATGATTTATCGATCCTGTATGTTGACTATGCAAGGATCAATCACGAAATTCATTGGGTTGATGCTGTTAAGTATGATTTCATTTGAACATAATCGAAACAGTCTTTCTATCTTTACATTTGATTGAACGATATGAATCTGTTGTTATATCATTATAGCTATGACAAGTGGAAATTGGTTGTGTTGGATTAGATCATATCACATATGATATCACTCATTATTGATTTCATTTGGATATGAAACAGTCTCGTTACTGTTTGACCTGTTTTTATGGTAAAAGAAAAACAGAGTATTCTTACCCATGTTTTCGATTGAATCACTTTTGATTTTGTTTAATTTGAATGATAAAATCATTTGAATCATTAGTGATTCGTTTTTAATGTTTATTGAAAGAAAATTGGATTGGATTATTTTAAAGAGATTTGATTTGATTTTTATTTGATCCTGTATGCTATTTTAGACTAGCTACAGAATCAGATGATTCTGTAGCTAAGTCTGTAAGATTAGATTTTTATTTTTTTGTTAATAAAATATCTTTCTAACTTGATATTTTTGGTCTATTGCAGATAAATTCGAAATTGCAGTGGATTTGATGAGCAGTTAGGGGATATTTGAAATAATGTCATTTTGTTTTCCTAGTTTAGTTGATTTTGGGATATCTCTCAGATTATGTAAAACAATTTGATATTATCCACAGGGAGGTTTTACCCTGTGGAGAGACTTATAAATACCTATTATTTTTGTAATAATGGACATCCTCATTCGTGGGAGAACAAGGATATGGAATTTTAATACAGACTGAGGCAAAATTTGGTGTTTTGTTACAGCTTTAGCTTCTCATTATATCAATATTTTGTTTCATGTTGTGTATATCAATTTGTATCTGGTTAATGACTACTTTAGCTATCTTAATCATGTGCAAATGATATAATTTAATCACTGTAATCCATATCTGATTTCTTCCAAGCATTTAAAAAACGTAGCAATTGCTTAATTCAGTTTGTGAATGGCAGATTTCTCTTCTTCATGAGTTGAATTATTAAATATAAGTTTTTGCATAACAGGTTTCCCTTATTGCAGAGATTTATAAATCATAAAATTGTTATGATTTTTTTATGTCTTGTTTGTCCTGTAAATAACTCAAAAGAGCAGCACAACCTATCGTTTACGAGAAGCTTTTGGATTAACTGGTGCGAGTTTCCTTCCTTCGACCAGCTTCGAAGTCATCATACACAGGACAAATTAGGAGCGTTTCCAGGTCAGTTTTCCATTTGTTTGTTAGAATATAGTTAGATATATGTATTTAGTATATTAGATTGTTTAATTTCAGTAAATTTCATTTCTTATTCATAAAATATAAAAATTAAAAAAATATATTTCTGGCTGTCTTAGGGCAGAAAGCAAATGAGTTTTACAGGTTTTATTCAAATTTGCAGCTTGTAGATATTGTATATTTGTGAATAAGTTGTAATTCAATTAGTAATTATATATTTAATTGTTAGAGTTAGTGTAATAGTAATTAGTAGATTGTATATAGAATAGTTAGAGCAGTTTTATATTTAGTTTTAGTTTAATTTAGTAGTTTGTTTTAATTAGATTAGTGTATTAGTTTGTTTTATTAGTTTTAGTTAGTTTAGTTAGTTTTAGTTTGTTTAGATAGATTAGTTAGTTTAGGTTAGTTTCCTCTTTGGTTTCTTAGGACCTTAGAGCGACCAACGGAGCCGTTAAACCCGTCAGGGTGGTTCATTCCAAATGGCTTGGGTTATTTAGACAACCCCGGACCGGTTCCACTCTCTCAATTGACGGACAAACAATTTCTCCTGTCAACAGGATGAGACCGCGTGTGTCTGCCTCTGAAAGCCACAATTAATACAGCAGGTTCGCCACAGTGGAGTTGTCACAATGGAGTCGCCAGGTGCACAGTAGCAATATTCAAAGGCTTCGATACCTGGTGCACCTTCAGAATCAGAGGCTCAATGTCGTTCAATCCCGGGGAAAATCTTCAGCTTCATCCCCGACAACGGTGCCAAAAATGTTGGCAATGGAAGTCTCCCCTAGATTGCAGCAGGAGCAGAGCCCGATGCCCATCAGTTTATGCCACGATTTATTTAATGGGGTGATCGAATGGAATTTAACTCAAAACGATGTGGTTCTAACTCCAAATCCAGGCCAGGCATGCATGGGCAAGTGAGGTCTTAAATAACTTCAGACAGTGAGTTGTTGTAAGGGTGAGCAGGGGGAAGACTTGTATCAAAGAGATGCAAAGGTCTGTCGTAAACATCAGGTTTCTAACAGACTATAGGGGAAGACATCTAAATGCAATATCTTCTTACATTCAAATGCAGAAAACCAGAGAATACAATGATGCTACAATAAATCCTTTATCATAACATAATTGCATAAATTCATGTGAATCTGTCGATCACAAACTCTCTCAGTATGAGATGAAAACTAGATGGATTGAGAAGACTGTCTGTCATAAAATAAGAAATCTCACATACATATGCATAACCAGAAAACTAGAATTTCTGTTAAAACTTTACAGTCGCGAGCTTCGCTCTACCATCGATAGATTACAAAATACAAAGACTGAGTCTATGTACTCAGGAAAATTCACCTCACAGAGGCGTGCCCAGTCACCCAAGGCTTGGTGTCCCTTCAATCAAACTCGTTCTGATATCTTTCTTCAAGAACCACCTTAACTGCGCATGGCTCCTGCAAGGAGGGTAGTTGAGCCATTAAGTGCTGACCTAGCATGCGTAGACTTCTCTGTCTAGTCGAGGACTTCAACATGACTTCTCTGGAAAAATGAGTACACAGGATCCTCTCGAGCAGACTGCTTTCCATACCATCCATACCTCACACTTAATGAATGAGGAGAGGTTTCAACCACCCCTTCTTGCTTTCATTTACTCCAAGCGCAGACCAGGATCGAGGTCGGGCCTGATGGAAAATAGAGGTCATGATAGGCCTCTCTGTGACTGAAACCCGATGCCTTTGGCCCCTTTTGCACAGCTATTTTCTTTCCCCAGTGACCATGAGCTGTGAACCTGTTTTTACTCTCAAAGGCACTTTCGGCGTTCGCGAATAGGAAGGGGCTGATCCTTGTTTCTTGAAATTGCGATGAGCGAAACGCTGAGATGACTTAATTTGGCGCCACGTGTCCCTCTAGATCTGGTGGTTCTGAAATCTCTCGACGATGCTGTGGGCTCGGTTCCTGGGCACCCCCGACACCTCGTGCATCGGGAATACGATGATGCTGCACCTTGAGCCTTGGAATCGCGATGGGCAAAACGACGAGGAACCTAATTGCGCGCCAGGTGTATCCTGCGGGTGGACGACTGAGATTTCCCTGTAATACTGTGGGCCCAACTTTGGGCTCCTTCGGTGCTTTTGAGGTTCAGGGTTTCGAGACATAGGACAACAAGGAACCTTCACCCTTCGAATTCCCAAATGCCGAAACACCGACGCGACTAGATCTCGCGCCACACATCCTCTGGATGGATGGATGCTATCTTTCCCTGCACATAATATGGGCGAAATCCATTGCACTAACCTTGGTGCAACTTCATTAACTGCGATTTCCCGCCAACCGTTGATCTGTTCCTTCGAGTGAATCCTAACCGCTTGAAATCAGACTGCTTGCTTGCTTGATTTAAGCCCGAAATGGATTTCTTCTGTGAGCTGCGCTCGGCGCTCGTCGCGCCACTTGCAGACCTGATCGCTCTTGTGCTTCAGACAAGAAATGTTACTAACAAAATATATTTAGCATATTGTTTGAAAGATGGAAAGGAAAGAAAAATCACCCATTTTATTTAGTTATTTTATATTATATTAATGTGACTGTAGGTGTGTTTTTTTCATATTATACTTTCCAAGTTATATGAATTTGTTTATTATATGAATTTGTTTATTATTAATTGAAAATGCATCTTTTACATGTCTGGCATATTGTAGTTGAAACACCACAAGGCTATGTGGTGCAATGGTCGTAAATTTCGCATCAAACAGTTGGATGAAACCAGGAAAAATTATGATAGTGGGATAACTGCAGTAGTCCAGGTCACTAATGTTTCCTCTGGGAGTGACAGATGTCCTCGAGAATCTGAAAATAAATACTATGGTTTTTTGAATGATATAATTGAGTGTGACTTTAATTCCTTCGAATTAGTTTTGTTCGATGTCAAATGGTATAGGTTACAAATGCATGAACATGATGAGGAAAGAACCATTATTAAACATGCTAATGTATTTTCGATGATTAAAACAACATTTTTTGAAAAATAAAATGGCCGCTATGTTTTTCCAAGTCAATGTGAACAAGTCTTTTACTCAAAGGTTCCAGGTAAGAGGGATTGGTCATTTGTTGTTAGATATGAACCAAGAGGAAGGCCAATAAAGTATACTGTAGATGAAGAAGATGATATTGAAGAAGAAGATGATGTAGATCTAGAAAAGGAAGAACATGGGTCGACATATGAAGAATACAAAGAAGATGAACCGGGCGTAGGAGACAATGTGCAAGTTCTTGATGATGATATCAATGAAGATATGCTCGAAAATGACATTGATGATGATGATGATATCATGAATCCTTTCAACATTGTTTTTGAACCGGATGCCGATACAAATGTCGAGTTGGATGATCAAGAAGAAGATATAGAATAAGGATGATACAAATGTTGCATTGGTCGATGAGGTACGTAACTATATATTTTAATTTGTATGAATTATTATCTTTAAATAACTTTTTATGTGGGTTAATTACATGTTTTTAAGTTTTATTTCATTTTTGTTTTTGTAGTTTCTATGCATGATTACTATGTTTCTTTTGTTTGTTTTATATTTTATAGATTGGGTATTGGGGAATTGAGAGCGATGTGAGGGGGGGAGGGGCCATATGATATTCCACCTTCACGTGGCTGGCCTTGTTTAGTAGAGAATAAATTATTCTTGAAACCAAGAGAAGTTCATTCATTCATATTTATACTCAAAGATCACTCACAGAACCACTCTATATACTGTCTCATCTCATCCTTGTTTCATTTTAATTTTCTGATCGGTCGAATTTGAAAGGAAACAACTATTAAAAGACATTGTACTAGGGCTAGAGTACATGATAGGCAACAATGACCTGTGAATGGGGATAACGTTGAAATTTTTTCAAAATGTTTCTGTATGCTCCGAAATTTGACATGGATACTCTGTTCACGTTTGACATGCACCGAAATTTGACATGGATAGTCTGTTCCATGTTAAATTACAATATAGTTCCGACAACAATTCTATAGAATGGAAGTTCCATGTCAAATTTCAAGATAGTTCCGACAACGCTTCTATAGAAGGGAATGACGAATGATGACAATGAGAGGTGCAACATGATGAACATTGATGCAAATGTGGACGATCTCAAATATTGTGTGGGGACATCATACATCCTTGAGTCTTGAAACCCTCCCATGCCGTCAAGGCATGTGTCTAGTCTAACCATGTCAAATTCGATGCATACATGCACATATTGAATAAATTTCAATGTTGGCCCCATTCACTGCTCACTATGCGGGGTCAGTGCATGAGATTTGTAATGGGTGAATTGTAGCTTCTGCGACATCAACTCAACTTGGTAATTCAATAGTCAAACCCCCCTTAAGTATTATGCCGGGACATCAAACATCCTTAAGTATCGTGATGGGTGTTATGAGATCCTTAAGTATTATGCAGGTTCAGTGGAAGAAATTTGTGATGGGTGTATTGGAAGTTCCATGTCAAATTTCAAGATAGTTTCAACAACAATTCTATAAAAGGTAAGTTCCATGTCAAATTTCAAGATAGTTCCAACAATGATTCTATAGAAGGGAATGACGAATGATGACAATGAGAGTTGCAACATGATGAACGTTGATGCAGATGTGGATGATATCAAAGATTATTTGGGGATATCATACATCCTTGAGTCTTGAAACCCTCCCATACCGTCAAGGCATGTGTTTAGTCTAACCATGTCAAATTTTGATGCATACAAGCACATATTGAAGAAATTTCAAAGTTGGCCCCATTCACTACTCACTATGTGGGGTCGGTGCATGACATTTGTGGTGGGTGAATTGAAGCTTTTACGACATCAACTTGACTTGGTAATTCAGTAATCAAACCCTCCTTAAGTATTATGTGGGGACATCAAACATCCTTAAGTATCGCGATGGGTGTTATGAGATCCTTAAGTATTATGCAGGTTCAGTGGAATAAATTTGCGATGGGTGTATTGGAAGTTCCATGTCAAATTTCAAGATAGTTCCAACAACGATTCTATAGAAGGGAATGACGAACGATGACAATGAGAGGTGCAACATGATGAACGTTGATGCAAATGTGGAAGATCTCAAATATTATGTGGGGACATCATACATCCTTGAGTCTTGAAACCCTCCCATACCGTCAAGGCATGTGTCTAGTCTAACCATGCCAAATTTCGATGCACACATGCACATATTGAATAAATTTCAATGTTGGCCCCATTCACTGATCACTATATAGGGTCGGTGCATGAAATTTGTGGTGTGTGAATTGAAGCTTCCACAACATCAACTCGACTTGTTTATTCAATAATCAAACCCTCCTTAAGTATTATGCGGGGACATCAAACATCCTTAAGTATCGAGATTGGTGTTATTATATCCTTAAATATTATGCAGGTTCGGTGGAAGAAATTTGTGATGGGTATATTGGAAGTTCCATGTCAAATTTAAAGATAATTCTGACAACAATTCTATAGAAGGGAAGTTCCATGTCAAATTTCAAGATAGTTCTGACAACGATTCTATAGAAGGGAATGACGAATGATGACAATGAGAGGTGCAACATGATGAA
>ML842551.1:14185-28172 GCA_009831015.1 Picea engelmannii
TTTTCATCAGGTTTTTCACTATTCATTTTAAACTGCTTCAACAAGTGTTTTTGTTTTCTCTTCTTACATCTGAGTCTATTATTTTGTTCCAAGGCACTGATTAATTCACCTTCCATATCCACCACAGCTTCCTCGTCATCTATTTCACCTCCTTTGTGTTCATCATCAAGATCTCCCATATCCATAAGCATAAAATCATTCACTTTGTCTTCACATGATGAATCACTATCTATGTCTTCTGAGGAATTGTCATTATTTGCACACAATTGTTTCTTTTTACTATATTTCTTGAATTTGTACTTCTTTTCATCATCAGAGTTCTGGTCCTTTTTTTGATGGGGACACTTAGATGCAAAATGACCTATCTTACCACAGTTAACACATTTGAAGGGAAGCTTGCCTTGATATTTTCCTGATCCTTTCTTTAACATTCTCACAAATTTTTCCTCAATATCATCTAAATTTGAATCACTATTCTTGTCTGCTTTAAAATATGCTTCTCTAGTAATGGATTTATCTTTGTTGATTCTCATTTCATATGTAGTTAATGTTCCTAGGAGTTTATCAATGGACATAGTTTTAAGATCATTTAGTTCTTCTATTGCAGAGACTTTTAGATTAAATTTATCAAGCAAAGATCTTAAAATCTTCTGAACTAAAATTGATTATTCAATCTTCTCACCAAGACCCTTCATGGGATTCACAAGTTCTTAAACACTTAAAAAATACTTTATAAATGTTTCATCTTCATTCATATTTAGTTGTTCAAACTTCAACCTAAATGTTTAAACTTTGGCATCTTTTACTTTCTCATTTCCTTCATAGTTGCTAATAACTTTATCCCACATTTCTTTAGCAGTTTGAAGACGCATCACCTTTACAAAATCGTATTTTGCAAGTCCATTCAAGATAGAATTCATTCCCTTATAATTAAATCTAAATTCTAACTTATCATACTTGGAAGCTAGCACAACAGGCTTTATGTATCCAGTCTCTACTACATCCCAAAACTCAACACCTAAGGCCATTAGGTATGTTCTCAATCTAACCTTCGAAAAGCCAATATTTGTTCCATAAAATAGAGGAGGATTAGTGGCTAAATTCCCTTCATGACTTGTCATGTTTAAGCTTACAGATCTACCTTTGGATAAAAGGAAATGGCTCTGATACCGATTGTTGAAATTACTAAGGCAACTGAGAGGGGGGGGTGAATCAGTTGTTACTGTGCTTAAACAATATTAAGTCTGTTAAGCCATTTTTAATCTTTCATCAAGTGACCATCAATATTATACATAATATGAACAAAATAAATAATGAGCATAAATCACACATAAGATATAAACAGAGACATATTTTCACGAGGAAACCCATAAAGGGAGAAAACCTCTTCTTCTTCGAAATGATAGGTAGTCTTTTAAGTTATGTACATCATATATGTTTGAGAACCAACTCAAAGTAAGGCTACTACCTCTATTTTACAAGCTCCAAATTGTTGAGAGCACCAACTCTCTGGTTCTCTAGCACCGAGTAGAAGGAAGCACCAACTCCCTGAGTGTTCTAGCACCGAATGGATGGAAGCACCTACTTCCACTTATACAAGAACCAACTTGTTTGAGAGCACCAACTCTCTGGTTTCTCTAGAACCCACTAGAAGGAAGCACCAACTCCTTGAGTGTTCTAGCATTGACTCAATGGAAGAACCTACTTCCACTTATACAAGCACCAACTTGCATATAGAAAACTCTGTGTTTTCCCAAGAACCACCCTGACACCTTGTTTTCTAGCCACAACTAGATGGAAGCTACAACTCCCAATATTCAAGCACCAACTCGAATATAAGAGGACTACAGTTCTCCCTAGCACCACCCTACCTCCCTGATTATAAATAAATGTTTGAATAACCAACAACACAGATAAATCAAATCTTACCACTTCTTCCATGTTCTGTAAATTTGGTCTACTTCTAACTGTTATGGAATTATTCTCTTCCTCTGTCTGTTCTACAATTGTTCTCTTGCTTCTATCTATTCCTCATATGTTACTCATCTCTAAGTTTTATCTCACACTGCGCATACTGTCAGTCTCACATTGTGCATACTATAATTTTCCCTTTCTTGCAGTTCAACTCATTTTTCATTTAGAACAACCAACCACACATAGTCACAACATGTTACTTTTATACATTACAACCCCTTCAATTACCCCTCAAATACCTATAAAAATGCTTCAGCAACTGAAATGCCAACCCTCCAAGAACCATGATTTGGTTCTGTTAACTGAATCGTCACTGAACAATTAATCATGAAGAGCAATAGTAGCCTTTTGATCATATTTCCAAGTATCCAAAACCACTGGATTACAAGCATAGGATCTCTCATTGATTTCTCCATTTCGCATTTTGGCATTTCGGCATTCCTATGGTGAAGAGTCTCGACTCTTCATGTTATGATCACCGAAAATGATCTTATCTTGGTGCTAGCTCCTCCCTCTCAGATGACCACTGACGGTGACCATAGCCTACACCAAAAGGTGTTTTTCGCATTTTATCATTTCAACATTTTGGAGTTTGAGACTTCGTGATGGTAGAGTTTATGCTTGCTATGTAAAAACCCCGAAATCGAAAGTTCCTATGTGATGTAAACTTGCTGACATGACACATGGATTGACATAGGCTGAATAGCTGCCACGTGTCACTCTAATTCGTGACTTACATATTCTTGAAATGTTGAATCATCTTGACACTTGTCATTTCCTGATTGTGCCATGTGTCCTTAGTTGACGTGGTTTGCTGATGTGGTTTGTTGATGTGTCTATTTTAGGATTTCGAGGTTCACTACTTCAAAGGTTAAAGTTCCTTTGATCTTTGATTTTTTGGTCTCTGAAACTCCGAAATGGAGTCTTTGACACACTTTGATCTTTCGCATTTCGCAATTTCATCATTCGTGTCATGAGTGTCCTTGACACCTCCAACTCTCAATATCTAAAACTCCAAAATGGAGATTAAGTCATGGTTTTGCATTTCATGATTTTCTGCCATGAGTTGCTTCTTTGACTCCTAGAGTTTACGCTTCTGACCTTGCCATGCGATCATCGTTGCACTGCTGGTCTTCCCACTTTCTCTTGTTTGTCATCGTCGGGATGAGCTTGCCATCAATGACAAACAAATACTTTTCCTTCTGTCTGCCCATAATAAATATGCCAACAACCTCCCATGGAAGGAGAAAAGAAATATGACAGAATATGAGATCCTTTCAAACTGTTCATTGAGGAAGCCCTCATGCAACTGAGGAATGAGATGATGGATAGTTTCATGAAAATCCTTAGACGACTACCAACAAGTGACAGATCTTCTTCGAACGAAGGCACCGCCCCCTTCAAGGTAAAAATAAACTTTGATATTCCTATGTTTGAAGGTCAGATATACACAGATGTTGTAGACAAGTGGTTGAATCTACTAGAAGGGTATTTTTTTGTTCATAAATTTTTGAATAGAGAAAAGATTACTTTTGCGCTCCTCAAAGTCTTTCCCCATGTCAAAGATTGGTGGAAAACTTTTTGTGAGCAAAAGGAAATAGAAGAAACCTCATTATTTTCAGTCATGGTCACCTGGGAATCCTTCAGGGATGCTATTAAGGAAAAATACTACCCTGTTGGAAGTTATGATGACCTGTATACGAAATGGACCACACTGCGGCAAGAAAGAGACCAAGCAGTGCTAGATTTCACAAATATCTTCCATACCTTGTGCACCAAGTTGGGTATCAAAGATTCAGAGCGACATATGGTGCTCAAGTATCGCAGTGATCTACATAGATACATCCATACCAAAATGGAATTTTTGTACATCTCATCCTTGGGCACGGCCTACCGATATGTCGTCAAAATCGAGCCTGGGAACCCCTCACAACAAAATATAGGAAAGGGTGGCCCCAACCCACCAAGAAAAGGATAAAGAAAACATGGATAGTATCAGGAAAACCAGTACAAGCCGCAAGAAAAGAAGGACACCAGAAAGACAAATAAAGATACAGGGAAGTGGTGCGACTTCCATAAGAGCCCTTGGAATAACATTACTGATTGCCTCTCAAAGCAGTCGTTGGTGGATGAAGTGAAAGCCTCTAAATCAGATGCATATTCTGACTCCAAGACTAAACCAGAAAGGGGAAGACAAATCATTGACGCAGAACCCAATGCCACTGTTGCTACCACCAAGCTCCAACCTGGTGAACCAGACAAGCTGGAAGAAGGAGAGTGCCTCTTCCATTCACATATGTGGGTAAAAGGCACCTCGTTGCACTTCATCGTTGATAGCGATAGCAAGAAGAACCTCATCTCAGTAGAGGTTTTCAAGTGGCTGGCCCTGCCAACAACGTTGCACCCACAACCCTACACCATTGGATATCTCTGCCAAGGAAGTGATCTTTGCATCAACCAACAGTGTCGATTGTCGTACGACATCAATCCCTTCAAAGACGAGGTATTGTGTGATGTTTCTCCTCTCGAAATTTGTGATGTTATTTTGGGCCAACCTTATTTATGCAAACGTCATGATGTATATGAGTCTAGGCCTCGTAGTGTTATCATTACTTTGAACATGAAATTGTACAGGATACCCAAGGCAGTCCCACCTAGTGGTATTTCCTTGATCTCTGCTAAGCAATGCAGGAAGGTCATCTATCAGACGGAGAAGTTTTTCTTCTTCGTGATTCTCTCTCAGAATAAGCCAAAGATCGCATCCACATCCAAGGTCTCTACGCCCGACCTCTCCACATAGCAGAAGCAAGTAGATAAGGTCATGGAATAATACTCAAATATCTTCTCCTCACCTACAGGGGTACCTCTGCACTTCTAGGTCAAGCACTCCATCGATTTGACCCCTAGCGCACTGCTTCCCAATGGGTCAGTCTATCGTCGCTCTTTATTGGAGAATGAGGAGATCAAGTAACAGATCCAAGAACTTCTCCACAAGGGGCACATCCACCCTATCTCATCACCTTGTGGGAGCCTAATCATGCTGGTACAGAAGAAAGATGGAACTTGGAGACTCTTTATTGATTACTGGGCTCTGAATAAAATCACTATAAAAAACCATTACCCGATTCCCCAAATTGATGACCTCCTTGATCAACTCACGGGGGCCAAATACTTTAGTAAGATTGATTTGAAGTCTGGCTACCACCAGGTCCCAATAGAACAGACATATGTATGGAAGACAACCTTCAATACAAAGGAAGGACTTTTTGAATGGTTGGTCATGCCCTTTGGTTTGAAAAATTCTCCAGCCACTTTCATGAGGATGATGGACGATATCCTATGACCATTCACCAATAATTTTGTAGTGGTGTATCTGGATGAAATTCTAATTTATAGAAAGACTTGGGTCGAACACTTGCAGCATATTCAGTAGGTTCTACACACCTTGTGGCAGCACAAACTATATGCCAACCTGGAAAAATGCTACTTCGGCATGGACATACTCCATTACCTGGGCTACATCATTGATCAACATGGCATACATGTGGATCCAATCAAGATCCAACTCATTCGTGACTAGCCAGCCCCAACAACACTCACTGAGCTTTGGAGCTTCTTGGGACTTGCTAATTTCTACCGCAAGTTTGTGTTGGGTTTATCCGATATTGCATGGGCCCTCAACCAAATAAACAGGGGTGGTGGTAAGGCGAAATTTGCATGGGGCCGGTCCTAAAAACAAGAGTTCAATGATTTGAATCAATGCTTGTGCTCAGCCCCAATACTTTCACTACCAGACATGCAACATCCCTTTGAGATCGAGACAGATGCTTTAGACTATGTTTTGGTTGCCTCTCTCACTCAGCATGACCACCCCATGGCCTATCATAGTTAGACACTATTAGATATTGTCCGTAAGTACCCTAATTACGGCAAAAAAATTCACTCCATTGTGAAAGCATGCCGCCAGTGGAGGCATTACATTCTCGGGAACGAGACAATCATCCACACTAATCATAAGACACTATAGTTCATGTAGACATAGGGAAAATTGCAGAATGACCGCCATCAAAAGTGGTCCACATACTTGCAGCAATTCCACCTCAACATCAAGTATAAAATAGGAAGCACCAATCGTGTCGTTGATTGCCTCAGCAAACCATCATTCATGAAACTCACCAAGGTTCTAGACTCTTGCATCCATGAGACATTTGGATGGCCCCAACTCTATGAGACAGACCTTGACTTTGCACCACCTACCAAATGTTGGGTGCAAATGCAGTTTTCGATAATTTCCATCTTCAGGATGGGTTGTTGTGTCATCTAGGCCATATATATGTTCCATCAAGTGAGCAAGCGAAGTTGATATGGGAAGCCCACTACAATTGGGTGGCATGACACTTTTACATCGAAAAGATAGCAGTGATGCTCCAGAAACATTTCTATTGGTCGAAGCTTTGACAGGAGGTTGGAAAGTATATCAAGTCCTGCATTGCCTGCGTTCTTTCCAAACTGACCACTAAGAAACAGGGCATGTACACCCCTCTTCCTACTCCTAACTGGCCATGGGAATCCATCTCAATGGACTACATGTCGAGCCTCCCATCCACCAAGTGGGTAAGTGACTTTTTTTGTGTGGATTGTTGATCGTTTTTCTAAGATGGCGATTATGGTTGCCTGTAAGAAGAGAATCACAGCAGAGGCCACTACCAAGATCTTCTTTGAACAAGTCTAGGTACATTTTGGAATCCCACAAACCATTGTCTCAGATCAGGATAGTCAATTTATTAGCACATTCTGGTCGAGCCTTTGGTCACTGCTAGACACCAAGCTCACCAAATCCACGACCTTAGACCCCTAGATAGATGGCCAAACCGAGGTTGTAAATCAGATGATTATGCATATCCTTCACATGTATAATTCAAAGAACCCTAGCACATGGGTTAAGAGCCTTCCCTATTTCCATCATAGCTACAACTGAGCCTTTCATAGCTCAACCGGCCATAGCCCCTTTCAAGTGGGGTTGGGATTCCAACCATTGGGTCCCATATATGTTGCACTTCCCCTTGCGGTCACCTTGACTGACTCATCTCTTGCTCCAACTGAAGTTGACAAAGCCACCTGGTTCATTGAGCGGATCCAACACATCCACCAACATGTTAAGGATATCCTACAGAAGTCCAATGACAAGTACAAACAATGCCATGATCAACATCAAGTGCCGCATAATTTTGAGGTGGGCGACAAAGTTTGGTTGCACTTGTAGAAAGAATGCCTTATAGGACCCCATCAGAAGCTTCACCCACTTTGTTATTGACCATACACTATCACCAAGGCCATGGGAGATAATTCTTTTGAGCTCAACATTCCTCCTTTCCTTGGCTTGCACCTAGTGTTCAACGTGGATCTCCTTCGCCCTTATTTCGCACCATTATTGGACACCTCAGAAGTAGCAGAACAGATGACACCAATAAAGCTCAACCTTGACTACATACAACAGGAATCCAATGATCAGATTGTGGACAGATAGATCAAGGGAACTCGACAACAAAGGATACATATTTATCGAGTCGTCAAAGTAGGACAACTCCTGCACCAAGGCAAGTGGCTCACCCGGAGCCAAATTCAACAAAAAATTCATCATCTAATGGGGGACCTCAATGCAATGGATACCATTGATTCATAATAAGGGAGGATTGATCCATATGGATATCGATGGTCACCCACCTTTTCCAACTGGCTCAAAATAGTTTTCTAACATTTTTGTCAATTTACTATTTTTAGCAGTTTTAACTTCTGGGGCCATTTTGAGGGCCTAAATGAAGGTTTTTTGGTATCAATCTCCTCAATGATAACCTAAGGAATAATTGAGCCACAAAAATTAATCTGCTCTATGATACCTTTCCAATGGGCTATCACACTCCTAAAACAGAGATCGTATGCAAAAGTTACGACCCCAGGAAGTTGATGTACTAACTTACCCAAACAGGGCCCACATGACTTTTGGCACTTCATATCCTAGGGTTAGGTTTTTGGATGTCTAGGGTTTTGGGAATTCTCTCTTATTGTAAAAATTCCTTTAGAGACTCATTGTAACCTTCTTCTTGCAAATGTGTGTTGTCGTCACATCTCTTCTCAGAGATAAGCCACCACCATTCCAGCAAGCTTGTTTCCACTGCATTTTACAATTTCAGCTTATTTCGTTATTGAATAGAAAACCAGTTTTACTGTATCTCTGTTATTCTGAGTTAAGCACCTGTTAATAATCTGTATTCATTTATTTCTTCTCATAAAATATGGATCATTAAAGGATCCAGTGGCGACTCCACTGTTTTGAAATGGAAATAATCTTGGCTCGAAGGTTTTCTCCTTTTAATTTCTCCTATGTTCTTGGTTTTCCAAATGTTGTTCCTACTATGGATGAATGAGGTGATTTTTTTCCCATATTTAGAGAGCGTAAAGATAAAAACCCTATAGAGAATCTCCATGATTTTCATGAACTCATGCATCAGTGGGAGATACATCATGAGTTTTGACCCTTGACCAAGTTTGGGGAGTTTCTTGATCATGTTGACCAATTTTGAGACTTCGACAGCCTGTCGAAGGAGGAGCACAAGAGGAAGTGGATATCATGGGATATCGGACCCCTTTTTTGGTTTTTGGGAATATGTAATGGGAAGGGGATGTCGACCCATGGGTTTACCCATGTTTAGGCCTATTTTATATGTATATATAGTTGTCTAGGCCATATAGAGAAGTAGTGGATGATATATATATGTGATGTAGGCTAAGTTCCAAGAGTTGAATCTATGTGATGAAGGCTTTGTGCATTCTATCTAAGACTTGTAAATGCTTAGTGAAAGTCCTTGTGCGATACGATAGGAGGCTTAGTGTTGTAACCCAAGGAGGAGGGATCTAGCAAGAGTTGGGCCTCAGAAATGTCACTTTTATATCCACCTTTTCCTTCACTATTCCTTACATTTCATCGTCCCATCATACCATTTTCATAAATATAGTTGGGTTTCTCCTTATTATTTTCCATTATATTCATTTTAGTATTATAAGTTAATTTGTGATTAAATATTTGAAATTAACATATTTTCATTATATATCAAGGTGGGATGAGTTTGATGATGTGTGCAGGCATATTTGAAGATTCCAAAAAAGTCAAGAATTAATCTTTATGCTCTAATAAAGTGATGCAGACCCCTATCGCTCCTTAGGGATGCGTGACCTCCCGGTCAGGATCTTCTGGTTCGGGAGATGAAATGACTCTTTTGGTTCCAAACTGGAACCATTCGAATGAACAAATATGTCCCTCACCAATGCTTGGTTGGCCTTTCCAAGTGCCAATCTTTAGCTCCCACAACACATGACCAAGGGCCATGACCTTGCGCTAATCCAAAAGGGTGCTTATCAGGGACCGAGACTTCACAAGTCAAGCATCCTGTCCCTTCGTCCTTCGAACCCCCAGTTTCCAAAATGCTGAAATGTTCCAACAATTGTTCCTTCAGGTTTTCACATTTCTTGAAATTAGAATGAAAGGGATTTCTCTGCTCTTTGGGATTCCCAGTTGTCGAAATTCCAAAATGTCCTAGCGCTTATTCTTTCAGGTTTTCTCATTTCGTGAAACCTGGGTGCAAGGGCTATATATTCTCCTTGGAAATCTTGATTTCCAAAGTAACTAAATGTCTTGGCATTCATTCTTTCTGGGTTTCGTGATTTAGGGAATCGTGATGCAAGGGTCCCACTCCACTATCTTTCGAACCCCTGGTTGCTAAAATACCGAATCACCGAAAATTATTAGCGTTCACTCTTTCGAGGTTTCACGATTTGGAGAATCGTGATGCAAGGGTCTTGCTCCTCTATCTTTAGAAATCTCGATTACTGAAATACCAAATCACCGAAAAGTCTTGGTGTTCACTCTTTCGAGGTTTCACGATTCGGAGAATCGTGATGCAAGGGTCCCGCTCCTCTGTTTTTTGAACTCCCGATTACCAAAATACTGAAATGCCTTGGTGCTCATTCTTTTGGGGTTTTGCGATTCGGGGAATGGCGATGCAAGTATCCCACTCCTCTGCCTTTTGAGTTCCCGGTTGCCGAAATACTAAAATGCCAAAACACCGAAAACTTGAGGCGCTTGATCAATGGCTCACAATGCCCTCCATATCTATGATCAGATCTCTTCCTCGTCACTGAACTCCTCACAACTCCACTTCATCCAACAACTCATGGTATTTCGCGACTCCCCTCGAGAGTTCTCCATCGTCTGTTCATATCTTTGATATATTCTCCCCAATATCTACACAGTGTTAAAGTCTGTGCTTCTCCCTCAAATCGGACGGTCTATGGGATCTTCCGCCGCGATACAACACTCGATGACGTTCTTCCTCCTGATATTTTACACACTTCAGACTTAGAATATCTTCTAGGTCTTTGAAGAATCGATCTTCGTTCCTTCTAGGGAATGCATTCTCAAATCTTGATAACACTTTCTGAAGAATTATCCCTCCTGAGCTTCGCCTTCTGTAGGCCCCAAATTCTCGTGCACTCCTTGTGTCTAAGGGATTTCGATAGCTCATATCAAAGGGGTTTCTCATAGAGAGATTCCTTCTAATATCCTGATGTTCTCTCCTCACTCAATTCACACCTTGCAGAGCTTCAATGAAGAGAAACAATTGAAACTGGAAAAACTCACAGTTCCATCAACTTGTTCATGTAAACAGAAAATGACAAGAAAATGCACACAATCCACACACCATACATTTGGATCAATTTTCCATTCTATTATATTCACAAGTGCCCAATGGCTACAAAATACATTCAGACTTACAGTAACTCAAAAAAAAACTGAGATTTCCTGCTAACTTGCAATTTTTTTTTCTTACATCTAATTTCTCTCTGTATTCCCGCTCTCTCTAACTGGGTGTACAAACTTCTACATAACTCAAAATTGTTTCTAGGGTTTCCCCTGGCTATTTGCCTACTCTAAAATCCATCCTACGCTATCTTAGTTCAGTCTCTTTCTAGAGTCGAAGTGGAACTTTTGCTCTATTTACAATTTCAAAACTTTGCCTTAGAGGGTAAAATTCGGCATCGGTTCAAACATGCCTCCAAAGTTGAATTTCCGATGCTGAGTGGAGGTGGATTCTGAAATTTGTTGCAACTGTCCACATAGAATTTCTGGAAGAAATCTCACGTGTAGAGTGGTCTTGCCTCTGCACATTTTCCAATGATGCTCCTGCATCATAAAGGTAAGAATAGTTAAAAAATTTTATATCTTAAAGCTTTGTGCTCTGTAAAAGTAAGATAAGTGAATTTTTTTGTTTCTATAGTATGGATATAGGTATGATTGATAGATTTTTTCCCAACTTAAAAATTAGGGTACTAATAGATGAAAGAAGGTTTTATATGAATAGATCTAATAAGAATCATGAAAGATATGTTATACCTATGCATAGAAAGAATGTTTGGAATAACAAATGGATGCAACATCCTAGAAAGAATTTGTTGCAAGTTAGCCCATACAATCCTAGTGCGCATTACAGGAGAGGCTGGGGATCATTTAAAAGAAAGAGAGGATTGACCCTTGGTTATAGTTGCATAAGACTAGGACATCTTGCTAAGGAATGCCCTGGAAGAATACCTAGTTGTCTTTGTTGTAAGGCTATGGACCATGAAGTGTTGGATTTCCCCAGAATGATTGCTAAGCTTGAGAGTATAAACATAAGACAAGAAAACCCTAATCCAGATCCAGAAACTAAGGCTATAGCAGAACCCCACAAAGAATCAGAGAAGGCATTACTACAGATGAAAGACACCTTGGATGATCATCGACATGTTAGACTATCATATATGTTTAAATACAAGGAGTGACTTGAAGTAAGAATAGGGGACTTCGACATTGAATTTGTTCTATATGAGGACACACAAGTGAATATCATGACATAAATAATTTGGGAATCTATAGGAAGGCTTGCTACAATCCCTTCATTAGGAGGAATAGGACTATTCAGAGGAAAGATGGTAAACTTATGTGGGAATCTTGCTCAGATATCTATGAACGTTAATGGAACTTTGACAAAGGAATATTTTGAGATTATTAAGTTTATTGAAGACATTGCCCCATTTACGATGTTAATAGGTAAAACTTGGATTGACAGAGCTCAAGCCAGATGAAAGGAAGAAGAAGAATCCCTGGAGTAGAAGAAACAAGACTTAAAAGATTTCATGACTAGAAGGATTGCGCAATTGATTGAAGAAAAAGAGAATAGATCAAAGCTATTTGACAATAGAGACCCTGATGTTGAAGCTGTAGGAACATCAAAGGACTCCTAGAAGATTGAAGTACCTATCCTAGACAAACAAAAGGTATTAACTTTGAGCCCTAGGAAATAATCTCAACAACCGGCAGTAACTATGTTAAAAGAAGTTAAGAATCAAAATGGAAAAGAGACTACCGAAACAAAGCTTACTGGAAAGAAGGATAGAAAGCTAATTAAGAAGAGGGCTAAGAGTGAATAGTTACAGAAGATCCTAGAGGGAACTTCACAGAAAGAAAATCTATAGAGTTGGAACTTTGTTAGGATATCAGAACAACAACACATGGCACTTCGCCATGGCAAAGCAATATAGTCATTGGGGCCAATATATTCATTCAACTTCCGCTCCAAACTAACAAAAAAACAATAAAGTTTTGTCATCAGACCATTGGACCATGCCATAACGGATCAAACAAGAGTTAATAGGAGCTCATAACCATTTCACGCTAACTGTTGCCGAGTTTCCTACTTATCCCTTCGTTCCATGAATGGAGAAAACTTTTTCTAACTGAGAATTTGAAGCTCGTAGACTGAACGAAATGCATACAGTGATCATTGCACCCTTTATATTATTCCAGTGCAGTGTCTAAGTCCATCCTTACCCTGATAATTTTAATCTCGATCATGTATGTCTGATGAGCTCACCGCAATTGAAGAATCAATGACAAAATTTCTCCTCGAATTGATGACTGAAAGAGTCATGTCGGAGAGAGGAGTGTCTACAGGTGTACAAGCATCTTTGATGAGAGTACTACTGGCCTCTCCATCCACAGCTCACAGAGCTGAACCGTCCTGTGAAAGGAGAACTAAGAACAAGGATGACTTAGCGGATGTTAAGCTGATTTTGAGAATCCTACCAAGACAATGTGCCCAGAGACTTTGAATATGAATTGGTCACTGTGTACCTCCAGAAGGGGATACATGCAGTGCACGCAGACCAAGATAATATCGCAGCATCAAAGTTTAGAGACTTCAACCTCAACGATAGGAAGGTTTATAGCATGCTCGCCCTGCATAAGTATCTGACGAGAACAAAAGGAAACAACTCAAAGATTACCCCTTAGTCATGGACCCAGAACCTCATGCAGTCCACCCTACTGAATGTTATGAAGATTTCTCACTTCTGGCAACACAGGAGGTGAACGTATGCATCAAATTACTGTTGTCTTACTATCATGGAGGTTATTTTTGGTTGAACCATCTCATCACAGTGGATCCGACATTAATCAATCGAATCACAAGGCTAAGCATGCAAGGCCCCGACACACAGGATTTCTACCCAGGAAAGACCATGGATCATTCTCTTGCCCAGAGGATAAAGGATACTTACGGAGATGTAGAGAAGGGAACACGGGGCTACAAGGTAGCCTCTATCCATAGTGACACAGTGCACCTAGCCTTTCAACTAATCGCAGGGAAAATAGTTCGCAAGAACCAGCCAACCTAAGTAACCGGATTTGTAGTCGACCTCGCAGGGAAATGCATGGAGGGCCTACACATAAATTGGGTGAAGTACTTGGTGAATCAGTTAGAACCAGACTACTAGGAAGTGCAAGACCAAGGATATGAGTTCCACTTCAGTTGGATTCTCATCTTAATCGCGTTCATCACATGGGAGATGCCGAAAGGTGCGACCTTCCTAGACATCGAGCCCTTTGAACTATTGGTCGCGATGTTCAATGCATTGTGGTACT
>ML842551.1:28272-47407 GCA_009831015.1 Picea engelmannii
ATCTAGGACTAAGCTCCACCCAAGGCAACAAAATCCTAGACTAGGCTGGGGTTATAGGAAAAATGCACAAAGAAACCAGAAGGATTCTCTCCAGGAGCCTTATTATGCCCACTACTCACAGACTCTCATTCCCCACATGTTTGTTCCACCCGAGAGTATACACCTTCACAAGAAGAGTCCATCAGTGCTTCACCTGCCTCTCTGGGTCTTGACAACAGGCCAGATCAGGAATTCTCAGAGCTTTGTAGCTGGTACTGGACTCTCTCTGGAAGAAAACCACTTCCCAACAGACTCTCTCACCTGGAGAGAGTTTCTCACAGGCCTGAAAACTTGCCTCTTCTGCCACAAACCTGACAACTTGGTTCTTCAACCAACTTCAGCCCAATTCCCGCAAAGTGAGGATAACAAAAACAACAACTGGTCAATTCCACTCAGGAAACACAGAAGGCAACAACCCAAAGACAGTTCAGGTATGGAATCGACTCTACAAGAGAAGATAGGATGGGCTCACATGACACACAACTGACACGACTCAATTCATGGGTTTTCTGCTAGTTTTCAGGGTGTGTGAAAAGGAATCCATGTAGAGGTTGAACAAAAAATCAACGGCTCAGACAGAGGGTGTATCAGCCTCTTAAGAAAAAATCACAGGCCTCAATTTTTAGAGCTATATGAGGAATACAGAGATCAGATGGAATTCATTGTTTCAGACAACTGACGACATGATGGAGGATGAACCCTTAACTCAGTTGATGCTTCAAATTTTTAACCTCATGCACCCAAGTCAACACTTGTCTTCCTGTAGCTACATATGCTCCCTTTTGCACATGTTGGAGCTGCATGCTTGCCTCTCTCAGGACTTAGGATAAAAACATGTTTCGTCACCTAGCTTTAGAATAATAATAAAATATTATTCTCAAGGACTTAAGCCCCCTAAGCTTAGCCCCTCTTTCCAACATTTCAGCCCATTTTCCCTTACCCACCCTGTGGAAACTTAGTCCCCCATCACTCATTCTTCATGGTTGGTCTACACGCAACGATGTCTAATATTTATTAATGTTATGCATATTACATATACAAAAACAGGTTCCTGGCCTTTAAACACATAAGCCTACCAGCTTATCAATACTTGGATCACCAACCTACAAAACATGATTTACAATTCATAAACATGATTACAACAGGGTTCATCCTTGGGGATATTACATTATTCCACTAAGTTAATCTGTCATAACTTTTGTGAGGAGTATAGAGATGTTGTTCATAATATAGTTATTTCTTGCGAAAGTTGTGAAGAGGAGGCAAATCATAGTAATATAGTATACCTAGGATAAGTTGGTGAAACTGGTAAAATCACTTTCTGCAAAAATGGAAAAATTGGAGGCAGATCATGCTTGCTGCTCTTATGAATAAAATGCACAGGATATTTCGGTCCTTGAAATAGATGTTCTTGGAAGCCCTGCTTATGATGAAGAAGTGATGTTGGATACTAACCAAGAACAAACATTTTTTGATAGATATCCAAGTGAAGACGATGAAGAGCAGAGGTTTTCCATGGTTCCTGTTTATAGTGATTGTGAAACTGATCCTGGGGAGAACCATGAAGGAGAAAAGGAGGAGCCACATCTCTTGGCTATCTTGGCTCAGAGTTTTTCCCCTTTCAATTTCTCATCCATATCTGGTTATCCACGTCCAGTGCTAGCTATAAACGAATGGGATGATTATCTTTCGAGATTCAGAGGAAGCAAGCATGACCATCCTGGTGAGCACTTATTAAAATTTCATGTATGCATGCTTGAACATGGATTCTTTCATGAGGATGTTTGGATCAACATGTTCAGTTATTTTTTAGAAGAAGATGCTCTTGGATGGTTTATATCTCTCCCTACTGCTAGTATCCATTCTTTGAAGTATTTTCATGATGCTTTTAATTCGTATTATGGGAAGATTTACCTGGCTCATCTTATTTTTTATGACTGTTGTAAGAGGTTTTCACTCCACATTCTACAGATGATAGATTTTTCCTCATGTGATGAGTCTAATGAAGATCAAATTGAGAGAGAAAGAAAGGATGAAACTGAGTATTTTTCAAATATAGATGAAAAGTTTTGTCTCTCTATTTCCCAAGAATAAGTCCTTCCAGATATGATTGATGATAGAGTTGATGATGGAATAACTATGGATGAATTATTTTATGCCCCTAGTACACCTACTGTCTCATATTTAAAAGAATAAATGGTTGAAGAAAAGAATCAAGATGTTTCTCATTTCTCTTTGCAAGATAAAAGAGTTGCACTCACCTACCCCTGAAGAGTATTCAGAATCAGAAAGAATAGGTTGCCAATATTCTTATGAAAGCAGAATATCCTACCAAGATCAACATGATAGAGATAACGAGCCATACATGGATATACATGAAGATACTTCTTGCTCTCAACTAGCATATGTTATCGGAGCAAACAAAGGAGAAATGGAGGACCTAAAGGTGCAGTTTATCTCATGTCTTTAACTTGTAAATGAGAAAGTATCACTTGGTATTAGCCGACCCACATCAGTCCTCTACCCACCTGTACACTCTAAGAACATTGAACGAAGGGTGAGAAACAAGGAAGTGCAGGAGGTAATTTCTTACCCATTGAGCTTTCCTGATTATACATTTTGTGACCCTGTGGGGTTATATATGGAACTATGTTTTCCAAAAGCATTGGAGCCTGCAAAATTGTTCATATTATCATCATTTGGAGGTATTTCCTGTGTTCTAATACATGTTTTATTTATGATTTCATACTTCCCTTACCATTTATGGATTATTTTTAGTAAAGAGAAGAATTATATTACCGAACAGTCTGGGTGGTTATGGCAGAAGTTTGCTTTCACCTAACGCTTTGTAAAAATCAGTTAGCCTAGGAATGTACATAAATAAGATCTTTCTGAAGCATGTGTGTTTGTTTTCCTTTTTATAAGTAGAATAGTGTACATGTCGGCCTTCACCAAAATGTTTTGAGATCAAATCCATAACCCAAATGCTAAGGCACTGGAACTACTTGTTCTTGGCAACTCGTAGGGAGCATGCCATCCCCTGTGGATCCAAATGTTATCACATGAACTTGTCAGAGTCCTGTGGGTTTGTGGTTTCTACCTGATTCTATAATTTTTCCCTATATCTCTCCTTTTCACACACCAAGTCTTAATTTTCCCCCCCTTCTTCTTGTAAAATCATTTTTGTTTCCCCCCCTCTGTGTTTAAAGTGCCTCGGTCTCCCTATTTTCCTAGTCCCTATCCATTCATCCAAGTCTTGGTTTACATAGGCTGCAACCGTGGGCTCAAAGCACGACACTTAGACCGGTCCATTCTGGACCTGAATCAAGCAAAAAGGCAAGTTCATATTTCAACAACAATAATTCCATGTGGATTTCATATTAGCGTCTCCTGGGCGTTCAAAATCTTAAAAGTTGCAAAAGTATAGCGCCAAAGAAAAAGGTCTGAAGAGAGAATGAGTTGTTGATTTTTAAAGGGACATGTGGCAGTTGATCCAATTGTTGGGGAAATAAGATTCAAAAGTTTTGAAGTGAGAAGTTTGTGGAATTCCCGAAGTGCCAAATCCCGAACTCTCAAAATAATTTGAGCCATCAAAATTTGAGGATGTGTGGAGGAAGATCCCTCGCTTCAGAGTTCGGTGCTCCAAAGAATTGTGGGAGTTAAACAGTGCCTAAAGTCTCAAAGACCCGAAGGATATCTAGATCATTGATCGAGGGGGGAGTAGAAGGGTCGTTGATCTAGTTGAAGGGTTCAAAGTCCTGAAGTAGGAGAAAATTTGTTGATTTAAGAGGACGCATGTCACTAGATCGACAACTACGGGTAAAATCACATAAGATAACCAAAATTTGAGTTTAGATTTTCTCGGAACCTAGAGGACCAAAGTGGATCTTAGTTGTCCTAATCCAGAATCCATGCGTCATTGGATCCTTAGCTCTGGAGGTTTTTCTTGGGGAAAATATAGTTTGAAGTTTGAAAGGATGAAAGCGTTTGTATTTGGTCATAGAAGAAGATTTGCATTGCCTCAAGGTGCCCAGATTGACTCGAAGAAGTCATGGGTATCACCTGGAACATTCATGGGTTTCATGCCTCATCATGATCCCAATGAAGGCAGTTAATGGAAATGGGAGTGGTGGTTGAAAATTAAACTTACTCCATAAATGGAAAGCAGGCTGAGAGCGGTCATGAAGGAAGACTATCAATCCGAAGCTTCCTTATGGATAGATTTTTCTGTAAAGCACATAAGTGCACCTAGTTCACATCTGACATGAGGAGGCCTGAACAATATGATAGAGAAGGCACCGATTGAAAACTTTAATGTAGTGGTCCGATCACACTCCTGGTGGTTGCAACATTTCTAAGTATATATAGGCAGTTTTAGTATTTTGTTAAGGTTGAATGGTTGAGCTAGGCTCCCAACTATTGTAATATTTTTATGAAGAATAATGGTTCTTTGGTTATGTATTTGTTTTGAGACATCTCAGTTAATCTAATTCATCTTTATTGCTCCATCTTATTTTCCTATGATATTGAGAGATTTTAGGATTGACTGATTCACATGGATTGTTGTGATTGTATTATGATGAATGTTTGATTATAGTTTTGTTATAATTTCTTTCAGTTTCTTTGATATTTGAATTCAAGAGGATCTTGCATTTAATTCTTTCCTCCTTAGGACATTGGAGGACCTGATGTCCATAGTAGACCTATACACTCTCCTCACCAAATTCTTCCCTCTATTCACCCTTACTCCAACTTACTGACTGAAGTTAATCCAAGACCTCAATTTCTTGTGCATGCTAGTCCTGATTTCTAAGTTAGAATGTTATTATAATTGAGTCTTCTCCATTTGACCTCTTAAAACTCAATTACACTCGCATAAACTAATGGGTAATGGGATTACCTTCTATCTAATCTGAAGGTGACTTTTAGTGCTAACAGGTGGTGTGTTATGAATTTCTTTTAGTGTGTTATGAATGTCTTTTACATGTAATTGAATTGTAGATGAATGTTAGAAATCGTCTGCAAGGATAGGGATATTGTTTTCTATCCAAGAGTGTGTTGAGTTAAGTTTGGTTCTCTAGGCTAAGTGCAAGGAGTGCATGACAGAGAGTGGAAAATTTGTGAGCCGACACAAGAAGTGCATATCTAAACTCAGTGGAGTTAGAAGAGAAGCTGTCAGGAGGGCACACCAGATTAATTTACGGACTCAGGGAGAAATTTCAAGGTGGTTAAGTACCTTGGAAGGATAGACTGTTTAGGGAGAAGCATAGTTCAGAGTTACTGAACACTCTGAAACACTCTGCTAGGAGGGAATCAAGCTAGTGTGAGCATGCACAGAAACAACACGGTTGAAGGTGTTGGAGAATCCCATAATTTTTTAAAATTATGGTGAAGGAAGGCTTTGCAACAAGTGTGTTGACAAAGGAAAGGAGATGCCTTAAAACTTTCCATAAGGCTAAGGGAGAAGCCTTCAAATAATTGAGCCAAGAAAAAGGAGTGTGTCTAAGGTGTTGTAAGTTCACCTTACAAGCTCAGGAAGAAGGATGAGAAGTTGCCAAGAGGGCAAGAGAAACTTGCGGAGGAACTAAGAACCTCGAAGGTTTTCAAGTCGAGCAAATTTGCAGGAGAGTTTCACAGATTTCTGCAAGGAGTGTAGAAAGGAGTTTCGAGAACAACCTAAGTCTCGAAAGGTTAATTTTATCTAAGTGTGAAAAGGATTCGAGGACTTGTCAAAGTCCCAAAGGTGGAGAAATCATCCATCATCGAGGGGAAGACAGGTGGAAGAAGATCGAGAATTTCAGGAGCAGGAGATTCAAAAGGTTTGCTAGGAGAAACAAGAGTCTTCGCGAGGTCGTGAAGAGCGAAGTAAATCCATGTTGTTAGATCTGGAAGGAACGTGGTAGAGAGTCACATATTTTGGAGGAGGATCCCTTCAAAAGAAGTTGAGAGGAGGACTCATGAAGTCGATCACAGTCGTTGATCGTGAGAGTAACGTGGACTGTAGATCTAGTCCCGAAGAATTCACCAATTTGTAAATCGGGAAAGGGAGGAGGAAAGAGATCGTGAAAGTCTAGAAGAGTGGGGTCGTGAAGGGAGTTGACCCATGGACATAAGTCGTGTTCACATCAAGGGAATATCTTAGCATCGAGAGATAGTGCCTATTGATGTAAGAGTTAAAAGTGCAAGGAGAGGGTCCGTAGGTGTCCCATAGTGGGTGTCAAGGAAGAAAAAGGGAATGTGTCAAGTTAAATTGGTTCCATCAGGAGCTCGATGAACCAGTTGGTTTGATGACTTGAATGATCCTAGACTGAGAGGTCGCGTCAACCCCAAAAGGAGCTGGAGGGGAGGTTGGCATCACTTATGTTTTCCCAAAACACTACAACCAAGTTTTTTTTTTACCCATTTGTGTTGGATAGGGATTGGTGGTTTGTATTAAGACATGACCCTAGATCAAAACATATTTTTGAGATTAACAATGTTATTATTCCAAAAATAATATTTTTTTTAGTATTTGATATTTCATATGAAATATTATTGATTTTTTAATTGGATGATATAATTAAATGTTATGTGTAAATGATATTAATTTTTTTCCATTGTAAATCTAGATGATATTTGAACTTTTAGTATTTTAATTTTAACTTTTACTTTAAAAAACAATATATTATTGTATTGTAAATATCAAATATTTTATATCAGAATTTTAAAATGTATTTTTGTTACCCACCATTTCATATCTTTACCATATCGTATTATATTGTATTAGTTTTTATTTTTTATTTTGAGTTCATACATACTAATTAGGGGAATATTTAGATCTAAAATGAGCCTCTTAAGTGAGTTTTTCAAAAAAACATCATTGTCCTTAAATAACTAATGCATTTGTCCCTCTCTAAACCCATATAATAACATTTGCTTTAGATATTACATTAAAATCAAATACATAATATATTATGCAATATAATAAATATAATATATTATGTTTTATATTAATTTTACATTATAAATAAAATAATACAATATATAATAATATAATATATAATAAATAAAGATAATATAATATATTATATTATATATTAATTATAACATAATAAAATATAATATATTAAGTTATATATTAATTTTATATTACATGTAATATATAATAATAATAAAATATATAATTAAAATTGAGTTAAACATGTACATCATAACAATTTTTTAATCTATTGTCCCCTATCTTTATCCCCTCTTTTTATTTGTGGGTAAGAAATTTTATGTTTTTGTACATGTTTCTTGATTAAGTTTTACATTTGTTCATCCTTATAGTATAGTAAAAAAATGTTGAATTAGAGATTTAGAGACTTATATTAATTATGAGAATATAAAAAAATATGATCAAATTATAATTAAAAGGAAGTTAAAATATCACAAAGATTTTATAAATGCTAATTGAGATAATCATAACTATTTTTAATTATTCATTATGAACTTATAAACAAAAACAATATTTTGGAAATGAGGACAAATTCTCACATTGTACTTTCAAGTAAACTAGTTTGTAAAATTGTGATACAAAGTAAGGTTGAAGATTAATATAATTCACTTTTAACTTGCACAAACTTTAATTGATAACATAAGACATATCTTTACCCATTTTTTAACTTATTTTATTTTCCCGGTTAAGTTTGATATTCATGCATCCTTATAGTATAGTAAAACAATGTTGAATTAGAGATTTTGAGAATTGTATTAATTATGGGAATACAAAAAATATGACCAAATTACAATTAATAGGAAATTAAAATATCACAAATATTTTATAAATTCTAATTGATCTTATCATAGCTATTTTTAATTGTTCAATATGAACTTATGAACAAAAACAATATTCTCGAAATGAGGACCAATTCTGACATCGTACTTTCAAGTAAACTAGTTTTTAAAATTGTGATACAAAGTAAGGTTGAAGAATAATACAATTTAACATGAACTAACATCAACATCAACATAAACATATAAATTAAGTACATCAATATCAACACCAACATATAAATCAAGTACATCAACATAAACATATAAATTAAGTACATCAACATGAACATGAACAAAATGTTATATATATATATATATATATAAACAAGTAAAATAAATTCTACAATGTACATATGTGGTCAACAATACAAATAATTGTTATAACTAAATATCTAGTCGTAGTCTCTCAGGCGAATCATGATGTGGAATAATAGGCGATTCGCCATGCTCATCTAGGCGAGGTAGTGGAGGAGGAGGAGGTATTGAAGTAGAAGTTCCATCACCACCCTGATCAACATCACCACCTTGATCCGAAGCATCACCACCACTCTGATCTACAACATTTCCATAATCACCTACACCTTGATCAACATCAACACCTAGAGGATGAGAAGGAGGTATTGAAGAAGAAGCACTACCATCACCCAGGGGAGGACTAGGAGGAGGTAATGAAGTAGAAGAACATCCATCACCACCCTAATGATCATAATCACCACCCTCATCATCATCAGTGATGGAAAACGTTCCATCCCTCATCCCTATCAATAACCTGATAGCTCCAACGATATGATGCATAAGTGACGTCATATCGCACGAAAATTCCTTCGAGAGCTACAAGAGATCAGGGTTATTCCTGGTGTCTTTTATAAGGACAGGGAAAAATTCCACCACAACTAAAAATACACTTAGTTTGTCACACACCTCCATCTTATATACGGGATCTAGCCTATGCCACATGTTGGGTGGTATATGTGGCTGAGAACCCTGACTCGTCGCAACCTCAACCATATCCTCATTTGCATCAGGTGGCGGGAGAGGAGGCATGTCCCCAAAAAATGTGCCAATACCTGCAAAATATAGCACAAGTTAATAATTAGTTGACAATTTCATTAAAATTTTTAATAAAATACGTTAAATAACATGCTAGAATAAAATTTAGTCAAATTAAGTAAGACAATAAAGTTAAAGTACAAGATTAATTTAAATATTAACTTGATCATCTAGTGGCTCCTTCATTATGAAGAGGATGTTGAGACATCCTCTCCAATCCATCCCCGCGTAAGGGCAGGAAACCATCATGAAAACATGATCTACCTCACTGGATAATAGATCAAGTGCCTCGGAAATCCTACCTGGAAAATTGGACATGCCCCTTTTGGGCATCATCACTCCACTTGTGTGTCTGCACCTCGATCATCAACCTAGGAAGCCAATAGAAAAAAATAGGTCTAGTCTCTAGAAACCTCTCAAAAAATAATCAAAATAACTCTAAAGTGAATGGGAAATTTTCCCTCCCATCTATTATATCACTTCATCTATCCAGTGCTATAGAAAACTGCCTCAGTAAAATTGTAGACCACCTAATAAGTCATGGCCTCTGTATCAAAGAATCAACATAATATAAAAGTTCACAACTAATGTGTCGACCGTAACCAATAAAGTGTGAAATGGTTAACAATAATAGTGAGAGGCGCCTAATGTCCTCTACAACGAATAAGGTGATCTTTAATTGTCCACTAGCCAACTGAAAATCACTAGGAGAAGATATATCGCATGCAATATACCTCTAAGAGTGGGAAATCTAACTCTCAACTACAACACCCACTGGGACATCAGAAAACTGGGGAAAAGTGTCCCCTCTCCTAGATATCCTATTAATAAAATAAATATCCTTGTTAGTGGGATGATACCATTGATGATGATCGAATTTGAATGTTTGTTGATGGGCATCCCATTGATGGATCAACTGTGAAAGAAATGAGGAATTCCCCTTCATGGATGTATCCTCCTCATAGTACTTGAGGAGGCCTACAGTCCTCAATATGAATCATGTAGCTATATTACTAGGTCGAGGGTACAAATCCTTCTCCCTCTCTTTGGCCTCCCAATCCGAACCATATTGTATTGGTACAGTATCTGTTGTTTATCTTCCATGTGCTAACATCTATTCATAATTAACATATAAATTAAATCAACGTCATACATAAAAACATAACTTCTTTTTAGTAAATGATAAATTTATTTCAAAATATGCAAATATAAACTTTTCCAAACAAAAAAAATCTTCGGTGCACCTACAAAATAGAAACGCACCACCCACGGTGTGCACACATATCTTACACACCACATGCAAAGTGAAATTTATCTTAGCCAATGTGCAGTAATTATCAAGGCACTGGGGCACCCCATTGTGTACACACCTGTGCATTATATATCACAAACACACCGCTCTAACAATATCTATTTTCCATAATGCGTGTGTTATTATTTACACACTGGTACGTTACCTATAAATAACAAATTGATCGAACAACTATCTATTTTAAATGGTATGTATAGTATTATGAATGCACCGGTGTGTTCCATTTAACCAACACACCATTGAATGAACACTATTTATTTTCACAGGTGCGTTCATAATAAACACATTGGTGCGTTCCTTATAAACAACACACCGGTGCATTTATTCGGAATACACATGTGAAAATAAATAGTTTCCATTCAACGATGTTTATAGTTTTATGAATGCACTGATGTGTACTTATAAATGACACACCATTCAATGGTAACTATTCTATTTTAAATGGTGCATATATTTTTATGAACGCACTGGTGTGTTCGCTATAACCAACACACCATTGAAAATAAATTATTTATTTACATCAATGCATTCATAATAAACACACTTGCACCAGTGCATTTATTTGGCATGCATAGATGAAAATAAATAGTTTCCATTCAACGATGCATATAGTTTTATGAACACAATGGTGCATACATGCAAATGGTGCATTGTTCAGTGGAAACTATGTATTTTGGATGGTGTTTCTTTTATTGAAGAAGCATCGGTTTGTTGTTGGTAAGTATGCATCGGTCCATTCTGTAGTATGAAACATCATTGAAAAAAAACTATACATGATTAGTGTGCCCTGTAAAATTTACAGGGCACACCATGCATGGTGCAAGCTGAATGACTCAAATGCACTACACATAATTGTTCTATTTTGAAAAACAATGCAAATTTAACTCAATTTCAAATTTTAATCTGCTAAAAAGACAATGTAGAAAGAAATAAAGAATTTACCTAGACATTTTCTCATCGAGAAGGCATCGTTGGGATGTAGTGAGAAAAATGAAAATTTCCCACCATATGGAAAAATTGGAATCCCACAAATCGAGCACCGAATTGAAACAATACAAGAAACGAAGTCACCGACGACATTGCACTTTATTTGGGAAAAGGTGGCACCGGTGCTTGAGAGAATCTTTGCACTGGAAATGGTAAAAAAAAATCTTACCGCCGATTTTTGGTTTTTATTTAACCATGTTTCTGTGCACTCACGTTAAGTGCACCAGTGCGAAAAATTTGTAGATAGCACACTATTAATTTTTAAAAACATTGTGATGGTGCACCATAGGTAGTGCACCGGTGAACCCTCAGGACAAATGCACACCGTTTTTTTTTGTTTTCTTTTGTTTTCTTTTTTTTAATTTAGACAATGTAGTTGTTTGTTGCGCATCGGTGCACCAGTTTCATGTGCATTGGTTCCCATGATATTTTTTATCACCGTATTTTATTTAAACCATGTTTTGGTGTGTGTGCGTTTAGAACATCGGTGCTAACTGCTCCAAATAATGCAGTGTTTATTTTTAAAAACATGTGACAATGCTCCATATGGAAAGCACCGATATTCCACTAGGACAAAGTCCCACCATTATGCATTTTTTTTAAAGCATAGAATGTGGAGTTTTTAGTTATGCACCTGTGATTCAAGGGGAAAACAACGCATCGATATACATTTTGGAAGAAAAAAAACAAGACAACGCACTAGTATGTTGCACACTGGTGCACCCGTTTAGGGTGCATCGGTGCTTTCAATCTGCTTTTATATGATACACACCATTGTTTTGTTTATTTTTAAATATCTCTGCAATGGTGCACCATTGTCTATTAACATCGGTGTGTTTATATATGGCAGCGCACCAGTGTAGTATAGTCTTATAAACACACCATTAAAAAAACATATGTTAAAACATCCTCTTGTGCACCTCCGCTAGTGACCTGTGCTATAAATGGATTTTTGGGCTATTTTTATAGGGGCTTCCACAAAAACATCTGCTATAGGGTATTTTCCTTATAGTGTCTATTAGTGATGATGTTCCCAAACCTGTTAGGGAAGAAGTGAATTCATAGAATAATAAACTTTGAAAGAAGTTCATTGTTAAAGAGATGGATTCCTTGGATAATAATGAGGCATGGGATCTAGTTGCATTGACAACTAAAAGAAAGTTCATGGAATACAATTGTGTGTTTGATAATAATTTGAATGCTTAAGGAAAGGTGGAGAAATACAAATCTTGGTTAGTAGAAAATTTTATTACTAGGTAGAGGGAAATGACTTTGGTGAAAAATTTTCTCATGTTGCCAAGTTAACTTCTACTAGATTTCTTTTATCTATTGTTGCTACTTTTGTTTTTGAAGTAGAATAGATGGATGTGAAGAAAACATTTGTACATGGGTATCTGGAAGAAGAAATATACATGAAGCAACCAGAAGGATTTGCAATGAAGGGGAAGAAACATGTAGTCTATAAGATAAATAAGTCACTATATGGTCTGAAACAATCACCTAGGATGTGGTACTAAAATTTTGACACATACATCCTTGGAATAGGATTTTTGAGAAGTAGAGTTGATAACCATTTATATTCCAAGTAGGTTGGTAATAACTTCATTTATGTAGTGTTGTATGTCGATGACATGTTGCTGGTAGGAAATAACATGGATGTTATCAAGGAGGTGAAATCACAACAATTCTTCAAACTTGACATGAACGATATCGATGTTGCTAACTTCATTATGGGAATGGAAATTAAAAGAGACTTTGCAAACACAGAACTATGGTTGAATTAGAGAAAATATGTTGAGATGATATTTCAAAGGTTTAATATGCAGGAAAGTAAATCGATCAAGGTTCTTATTCATGTAGGTGTAAAGTTATCTGCAGATTAGTGTCCCAAGACACATGAAGAGGAAGAGGACATATTCCATGTTATGTATTGTAGTGCAGTTGGTAGTTTGATGTATGCAATGGTCTATACTAGAACGTGCATTGCACGTGTAGTGGTTGTTTTGAGTAGGTATGTGTAAAAAGCAGGGAAGGAGCACTAGACAACAATAAAGAGGGTTTTCATGTATTTGTGTGGCACTACTAGGTATGGATTGCACTACGAAAGAAGATCAAGATTGGACAAAGTGTTGGAAATACATGGGTTTGTTGATGCATATTGGACTGGAGATATGGATCATATAATATCTACAAGTGAGTATGTGTTTAATCTATTTCGACAAGAAATCAGTTGGATGAGTAGTAGTGGCACTCTCAACTATACAAGTTGAATACACGGAAGCCACTCATGCAAGAAAGGAAGCAATATGGTTACAAATATTGTGTTCAGGTATTGTGTTTGTACAAAAATAATTAAGATTATATTGTGACAATCAAAGTACAACATTCCTGGCAAAGAACCCAACTTATCATTCAAAGGAAAAGCATATTGATGTTCAATATCACTTTATGAGAGAGACAGATAAAAACAAGAAGGTGTTGATGGAGAAGTTTGACACTTTGAGCAATGTTGTAGATTCATTGACAAAGTTTGTGAGAAACGAGAAGTTCTCCTGGTGTAGAGAAACAATGGGCATTGCTTCCCTGGATTGTTGACTATGAACTCTTGTGACCTCCTATATGTAAAGAAAAAAAAAAAGTGGGAGAATGTTGGGTATGTGTTATATTATTTTCATGTGTGTGTGGGGGTGGGGGGTTCACCGGATTTGAGAATAGGATCTGACAATCCCACCACTTGATGAGATGGTCTGGCAATTTTTAACTAATTTTTGCAGTTTTCTAAATTAATATTGGATTAAGGGATTAGGGTTTTGGTAGGTGCAAGAAACCTAAAATATTGTATTTATTGTATTGTGAATGGTGTAATTAATACAATGAATACTTGAAAAGTGTGGCATTGAGGAAGGATGGTACTGCTTGAATCTATGTAAATATTTGTGTAATATGTGTATGATACATTGATTAATTTTTCTTTTTCTTAAGAATCTGCATGCATTCATTTACTTCAAATGTTTAAAATTACATCCTTTGGTGCCATGGGAATTCAAGTGAAGGGATATCTCATCTCCCACACCATGAGAAGGGTGGTGTTCATTACTTGGCCCTCGCTTCCTAGACACATGTTCCCATGAGAACCTCAAATTTGCAACTTTTGGTAACATGTGCTAGTCGTTCCTGGCATCACAACCACTCATTCTAGCCTTCCTCAACTGATTGAAGCACCTCCTTTGTGCCATTACTTTCACCACCTTGACTATACTATAAAATCCTCTCAACATGCAACTCTTTGGCTAGATCTACTCAGGATATTACCCATGGCTTCCTCCTCTACAAAAAACTTGTTGCTCACTCAACCTCCTTATCATTTCCTTCATCAAACCACTCTTTCTAGAGAGTCCAGGTTAACCTTGCTATGATACCAATTGTTAGGAAAAACAAAGTGAGAGAGATAAAAATAAAAATAACATAGAAACATGCACACAAATAACACAATAAGTATCTGATAAAACCCTTACTAGAAAAATCATCCAACAATAAAACTATTATTGGCCTTGACCAAACTTGGACAAGTCAACAAACCTTTTGTCCCTAGAAAAGTGATCCTTCACCGCTCAACTCTTGGTACATTACAATAGAGTATCACCATCCTTTTAAAGGATTTCATTACATGTAATCCATAGGCTATAAAACCACATGCTTTAAAACCATGTTCCCAAAACCACCACTATTGACCTAACAACTTTGACTCTTTAACTGAGTGAAGTTTAACCTAATAATCTAACATTATACTTTTCGTGTGACTTATTTAGTGTCCCTTATACTTGCAAATGGATCTACCTAATATTCTCAACAATTTTTTATTCTCTCATATCATTTCTCGTGAGGCCCTCCCTCACTCATCCTTGTTGTCCATATACAAATACAATGGTGAAGGTGGAAAATATCCAAAGCAAGTTTCAAAAGGTGACTTACCAGTAGAAGTGTCGACTGATCTATTATAAGAATGATGTATATAGATCAAATTTCCATCCCAAGTCTTTGATTGCTTCCAATTGTAACCCCTCAAAAGATACACCAAAGTCTTATTAACTATTTTTTTCCCATCTATATATGGATAGAATGTTGTAGTTATCTTCAACTTAATGTCCATCTTCTTGGGCACAATGTATTCCAAAATGCATTGAGAAATCTAGTATGCCTATAAGATATGATGTTATTTTGTATCCCAAAGTCCACCCAGACCTATTCAAAGAACTTGTTTGTTTCTTCTTATCCTTTGATGGTATTTTTACAAGGAATGAGAATTCACATCTTGATGAACCTATCAACTACCATAAATAGATAGCCATGTCCCTTCTTGTTTTTTGGTAAATCTCCCCCAAAATCCATGGAAATGTTTTCCCAAGGATGTTTTAGACCTTGCTCCCCATTATTGGGCTTGCTAGTACAACAAAGTATGCTTCGTCTAATATACCATGCTACATATTCTTGCATTATGATCCAATACACATATCTTTGTAAGTTAACAACCATATTCCCAACACCAAAATGTCATGCAACCTTTTAGGTGTGAGCCTCTTTGATAAGATGCAATATTTCACCTTTAAGAACACATAACTTGTCTATCTTGTAGACTGACCCATTTTGGAGATAATATTTAGCCTTACCATCACCTTATTCTATACAAATATGGTCCTATAGCTATTGAAGCACCTCCTTAAAGTCCTCTTATTTTGTGTATTCCTCTCTATATGCATCATGCATAAAAATTTCCATGTGCTTCATAGTTCCCAAATATATAATCTTGGATGTGGGTGGCCTTGAAACAATGTCTAACAACTTGTTATTCCACCCTTATTATACTTGATGGATATATGAAACTGTCATAAAATCCCCATCCACTTGTAATGTCTGGTTTGTTGTATATTACTACAGGCCTACAAATAATATGGCAGTTGGTGATATATGTGGATGACAGTCTCCTTGTCCATCAGATAGTTCTCCCACTTCTTTAAAACATGAACTAGGGCATAGAGTTCCTTGTCACAAATAGGTTATTTAAGAACATCCACATGAAATATTTTAGAATGATAACATATAATCCTTCCTCCTTGCATCAAAACTAGTCCCATGGCATACCCACTTGCATCTGTCTCCACTTAGAAAGGATTTTGCAGGTTGGATAGTGTGAGAAATGGTGCTTAACTAGTCTTTATTTTCATCTCATCAAAATCCTTCTACTGATTATTCCCCCACTAGAAAATGTTACCACTCATTATTATGGCATGGAGTGGTGCAACTATTGTTGAAAATGAATTTCTGAATGTTTGCAAGTATTGTGCTACCCCAACAAAGCTCCTAACTTCAATGAAAAATGTAGGAACTGGCCATTTAATCATGGCCTCCATATTTTCAGAATCTATCTTGAGTTTCCCTCCACAAATCACATACCCCAAATACACTAATGAATGCTAAAAGAACTCATATTTCTTGATGTTAACTAGTAGGTGGTACTTTTTTTAGGCTCTCTAACACATGCATAATATGTGATATGTGATCTTCCTAGGTAGAGCTATAAACCAATATATCATCCAAATACACTATAACAAATGAATCTAAATATGGGAGTGATACATCATCCATCAGTCTCATAAATATAGGTGGTGCACTACATAATCCAAATGGCATGAACAACCATTCATAAAGACCATTCCTTGTCTTGAAGGAGGTCTTTGATAGAATATAAAGGATTGTGTGCTCGTTTTACCACGACGATACCCTCGTCTCCCAACCACAGGCCGAAGCCTCCCTCCGAGCACCTTAAGCTTGACCTAAGAATTCCTCTGGGAGAAAACCCTAGGCTAGATAGCTAAACAAAGAGCAACACATCTCTCCCCAAGGATAGCGCATCACAAAAAGCTGATCAAATAGTCCAAACCCTAGCCAAGAGATATCCAAGCCAAATAATGAAACTTGTTGCTGCTGCAGCTGCACCTGCAACCCTCCTTCAAACCTGCGCACTAGTTACCCCTACAGTGCGCACCAACTGGGAAAAATGCAGTCCTGAGATGTGACAAATGAGAAACTGGCGCCCTGTATTTATAGTAGTCCTGCCAGTTTACTGGGGCCGACTTCTCCTTCTGGGTAGGTGTTTGTTCAGTATATTATTATTAATTCTGGTCGACTTCTTCTCTTAGAGGCTAATAGCCTAATATAAATTATATTCTTGAGCCGACAAGGCTTCTAGGGTTATTAGCCAATTCATTAGGGTTTCTCTTACTTCCCGGAGTCTTCTATTCTCGTCAGGTTCACTTGTAGAGGTAAATACCTCCCGCAGCTACCATAATATTAACACTCCCTCCTAGCTAGAGAGTTATTTACAGGTAATGGACTTAAGCACAAAACATACCATTTACCTGGTAGCATCAATATAGTCATCTAGACTATTTCATGACTAGATCATGAGCATCACCATCACTATCAGTTGCATCATATTTCGTAACCATACTTCATCTGAGTAATATGATGTTGAATAGGTCACTCTCACCATAGAGTGATACAAGTGGAGTAAAATCTCTGAACTGTTTTTCGTCTGGAAAATCTTTGTTCATCATTCATCTGAATGATCATCATCTCCAATAAACTACTGATAGTCTTCAAGGCAATTAGTACAATAATAAAATGGTCTTGAGCACAACATACCATACAACTAGTAGCACCACGAGCAACTATCATTATTATCCGACTGGATAATCTCCTCTGACAACTGGTACAATATCAATTTATAGAACACACCTGTGTCTATTCCCGTAGTACACAACTACAATCCAGTGGTTAACTACCACATCAAGTAACACACAAGTACTTGATCAGTAATAGTGAAACATATTCACCACAGTAGTTCTCATCTACTGTCATATAATCTTCATAACATAACATCTGAGAGCATCCTGCATAGAAACAATGTTATGATAAAAACTGTATCATCTGGGCCAATCTTTCACTCACATCTGTGAGACCTGAAAGAATATCTACCACCATAGTAGTCTTCATCTGTATAGAAACAATGTTATGATAAAAACTGAAACATCTGGGCCAATCTTTCACTCACGTCTGTGAGATTTGAAAGAGTGTCTGCCCTCAGTATATAATATCAACAACAATCATCTGGGCCAATCTTTCACTCACATTTGTGAGATCTGAAAGAATGTCTTCCCTCAATATAGAATATCAATAATAATCATCTGGGCCAATCTTTCACTCACAACTCTGAGATCTGAAAGAATGCCTGCCCTCAACATAGAATATCAATAATAAGCTATCTTCCCCATTCTTCTCAACCAAGGAAGAAGGATTGTTTCTGATTTATGAACCTAGACCATTTCCCACCCTGGGCCATTCTTCCAACACTAAAAAAAGTGTAACTTGGAGAGAATGAGTCTGCCCTCGAGAAATTCTTGGACCATTCCTTACCCTGGGCCATTCCTCTGACACTAAACAAAGTGTAACCTGGAGGGAATGAGTCTGCCCTAAGGAATGACGGTCCTGGACTATTCCCCACCCTGGGCCATTCCTCCGACACCAAACAAGGTGTAGCCTGGAGAGAATGAGTCTACCCTCGAGGAATAACTGTCCCTGATTGTTGAGCCTGGAATACTCCCCACCTTGGGCCATTCCTCCGACACCAAACAAGGTGTATCCTGGAGCGAATGAGTCTTCCCTCAAGGAGTAACTGTCCAGACCTTTCCCCACCCTGGGCCATTCCTCTGACACTAAACAAAGTGTATCCTGGAAAGAATGAGTCTGCCCTTGAGGAATGTCTGTCCTGCATCAACCTCCAAACAGATGATTCTTCGAAACTGCTCACAACTGTGAACTTCGAAAGAATGATTGCTCAGCGAGGTAGACCATTCTACTTGACCACTACTTAGAGTGACTGCCAAGAAGAATGGT
>ML842552.1:0-14453 GCA_009831015.1 Picea engelmannii
GACCTTTACAAATCATTCAACATGATGGAATCTTATATCCCTTGATGGTGTATCATGAGATAGACACAACAATTTTTGACTCAACCTATGACTTAACTCTCCATTGACATGCATATTACCTTTATTTGATCAATGAATTTATGAAAAACACACTTACTATTACTAATTTAGGAATGCCTTGGTCTTCCCAAGACCAAGGCACCAAGGCATGACTATGAAAACTCTGGACAAACCTCTAACTCTAGCTATGAAAATCATGGTGCTAACATTGAGGACAAACCATCATGGTCTGAAATATTTATTCAGACAACCAACTCTAAATTCCAGACAAAGTCGGTGGTTAAAATTTTTCAGTGAATATGAATTTGATATAAAACATATCAAAGGTAAAGAGAACAAGGTGGCTGATGCACTCAACAGAAGAGTGCATGAGCTTCCTGCTACAACCATCATCATGTACCAATCAGATTTTAAGGACATAATCTTAGAGGCTGCAAAATCAGATTTGCAATACATGGAAGTAATGGCAAAATTACAACAAGGTATTTTGCAGCAGAAAAATGAAGACCACAAGATGGGAAATGATGAAATTATCAGGTACAAAAGAATAATTTATGTACCAAATTCCCAAGAATTGAAATATCTAATATTGAGGGAAATGCATAACGTACCTTATGCTGGACACCCAGGGTATTAAAAAAAATTTGCAGCTGTCAAGAGCCAATATTATTGGTCAGGCATGAAGAAAGAAGTTGCTGAGTATATTGCCAAATGTTTAGAATTCCAAAAGGTCAAGGCTGAGCATAAACACCCAGCTGGGTTGCTGCAACCATTACCCATCCCTTAGTGGAAATGGGAAGTTGTAACAATGGACTTCATCACCAAACTACCTAGAACAAGAAAACATCATGATTCTATCATGATAGTGGTGGACAAGCTTATGAAAGCTGCCCATTTCATTCCAGTGAAGCTCACTCACAAAGAAACTAACATTGCTGATATTTATATGAGGGAAATTGCTCGATTGCATGGTATACCAAAGACAATTGTGTCTGACAGAGATCCAAAATTCACATCGAATTTCTGGAAAGGATTATTTAAAGGATTTGGAACAAATTTAAATTTCAACACAACTTATCATCCAGAATTGGATGGACAAACAAAGAGGGTGAATCAAATGATTGAGGATATGTTGAGGATTATGTGATGGATAAACCATCAAAATGGGAAGACTAACTACATTTGGTAGAGTTTTCTTATAAAAATGGGTACCAAGCATCTATGAAGATGAGCCCATTTGAGGCACTTTATGGTAGAAGGTGAAACACACCTGTAAGTTGGGACAATCCATTAGATAGAGTAGTGTTTGGGCCAGATTTGCTCATGGAAATGGAAGAGAAGATGTCAAAAATAAAGCAAAATTTAAAGGTTTCCCAAGACATGCAGAAAATATATGCTGATAAGGATAGAACCCACAAGGAATTTAAAGTGGGTGATCATTTATTCTTGAAAGTGAAGGCCAACAAAAATTCCTTGAAATTGGGAAATTGTTCAAAGTTGGCAACTCATTATTGTGGGATATTTGAAATCCTGGAGAGGATTGGGCCTATGGAATATATTCTTTCATTACCTGCATCAATGTCTATTCATAATGTATTCCACGTATCATTGCTAAAAAAGTATGTACTTGATGCTAATCATGTTATTAATTGGAATGTGATTCAAGTGGAGCAAGAAGGCGCTTTTCAAGTGCATCAGGTGTGGATATTGGACTGGAAGATCAAGTAGCTCCAGAATCGAGCCATAGAGCTTGTAAAGGTCCAATGGACCATGTACGATCCCGAGGATGCGACTTGGGAGCACGAGGATGCTATGCAGGCAGAATATCCGTATCTTTTTGAAGATTTTTGAAAATCTTGGTGTTAAAGTTATATATGTATTGCATTGAGGACAATGAAAAAATAAGGGGAGGGGAATGTAATACCCCAATACCAAGCCCCAATTGAATTGTAAATATGTTTTATAGGCTGGTAGGCCAGGTGATTATAAGCTAGGAGGCTTATGTGATGATTATGCCAGAGAGCCTAGATGCTAAAGGCCAGTGAGCCTATTTTTGTATATGTAAACACTCATATCATTAATATAATACATTGATGTGTGTAGACCAACCACGATAAAAGAGTATGGGGGACTAAACTCTACTAGGAAGGGAAAGGGAGGGGATAAAAGCCTAGGAAAAGGGATAATCTTGAGGGCTTACTGCCAAAGGAATATTATAATATTATTCCTAAATATTTTGGCGAGGATAATTATTTTATCCTAAGTATCATGGGAAAGATAAGGAATCCCAAGTGGAGAGTAATGAGCCCCTTGAGAGCCATGTGTCATCAAGATCACATGCAAATAAGTGTGGCAAAAATTAGCCCGTTTCTCACTCACAGAGCCATTCACCCACGCAACCATTTGCACACTCAACCATCCTCTCCATTAGTTGACCTCTGCATCGTTCACACACCCTTGGAGTTTGCATGCACTCTTGAGCTACCTCGTACATTTCTTATTATCAACGGTAAACCGTATTCTTGCTAGGTGGCACAACACACCTGTACCTACCTGATCCTATGCTATACTTGTTTGTTATGAACATTGCCTATTCCAAACCCGAATGATGTTGTTGCTTCCATCACCTGTGCATTAGATGAACACTGTTGTTGTCTTTACCATTACTTGTAAGTGGTTGAATTAAGTGTTGGATTGCAGAGGTGGGTTGTCAGGCCTATGAATTGAAGAGGCAGGTTGTCAGGTCCATGAGAAACTCTATCCAGGTGAGAGAATTGATGGGAAAGTGATTTCCTAAGGGAACCCAACTACAACTATAGTGCTTTGAGAATTCCCATCTGACCTGTTGCTGAATCCCTGTAAGGGAAGTGGGGCAACTGAAGTACTGTTGAGAAGAGAAGGGGCACACTTCCTGAGGTGGGACATGCATGTGGGGAATGAGAGGTTGTAGGATGTTAATTTGAGTTGGCTCCTAGAACAAGATCCTTCATGATGTATGATTTATCTCAACCTATCCTAGGAATCCCTTTACCCGGGTGGAGTTTAGTCCCATCTCAGGGATGACCCACTTCTAAGATTTATGAGCATCATGGTCTAAGGATGGGAGGATCGTGGAAGCTCTGCATGCAGTTGGTGGTATTCTAAAAAATATAAGTATCAATTGTTTATTAATTTACATGCTGTGTATTTATACATGTGGTTATGTTTATGGGTTTTGCCTGTGTATGCTGCATGTATATTTTTACTGTTATTTCCGTAAGAATATGTGTGTTTGTAGAATATTTTTGTCTTCTTAAGTTATATATATATACATATGGTATTTTTGTTTTTATGGAGTTGGCATGGCCAACCTGGAAGGCCAGGTATGTTACAATGTACGAAGTTCCAGAAGAGTTTATGTGTGGCATAACCCAACAGGTCTAAGAGTGGGTGTGTTAAATTGTAACTGATCATATGGTCACTAAAATCCTAGTTTGTTGTAATTAATTGACTTTTCACTTCTTTATTCTTTATTAATTATGGGACAATGGATGGGTGTTCAAATCTTCTCTAGAATTTGATTTACAAAGAAGAATTAATGTTGTAAAACCTCACTAGTAATTCTATTGTTCATGGGGCATGTGTAAGGCCTTAAACTACCACATATTAAAAATGGAATTTTCTCTGTGGTGATTGAATGAAATCCCCTTCCGCAACCACTTGTGTGATATTTTCTAGAATAGCCTTAGGTTTCCGCCACTCTTTTAGATGAATCACATCCATTTGCTGCTGTAGGCTGTCTGTCTTCTTGGTCAATTGGGACCATGCATTTTCAAGGAGTTCAACCCATTGCACTAGCGTAATTGGAGTAATATCATCTGGTAGATGGGGGGTATCCTCCTGGAACGTAGGCCAAACTTCAACTAATTTTCCAGTTACAACATCAAGTGTTGATTCAACTTGCATGCATAAATCATATGTTTGATCTCAGTCCTATGATACTGTTGCTAAGTCCTAACACAACTGTTGCGTATACTGTGTTAGATCCTCATTGGCCTACTCTACAAAAACAATACTCTACTCGATCTAGGCAGCCGAGGAATGCATGAAATTCAACAACTGTGGGGTGGACCAGGATGAAAAATATTCACTAGTTATGGAATGATGCATTGGCACCATCATAACTAGGAGAGGTATCCAAGAGGCTTCAAGCAAGGCGTTCTTGAACAATTGGGGTAGCAATGAGACAACATCCATGTGCTCCAAACACAATTGTAATATTTCACAACATTATTGAGGGTTCTGGAGTAAGGGTTCAACCTGATCATGAATGGAACTAGTGATATGGGTAGAGTTGGTTTCTTTAGGAATGTTCATGGAAATGTGTGGAGGATCAGACAATGACTGAACTACCTCTTTTATGGATTTCTGCAACTCAAGGTTTGGGACATTCACTTGTGGAACATTTGATGAGGGAAATGGAACTAGCAACACTTCCACTGACTACACTGAAGGGATCAACTATCTCATGCTTAGCCATTTCAATATTAGTATGAATAGAGGATGACCGAGTATCTGGAAGATGGGTAGTTTACTGGGGAGTGGTGTCTTCAATAATCGAGGTAGAATGAGTTTCAGATACAATGACGAAAAGGTCATCAATGATGGTGATAATGGGGATATTGGATGACAGGGGGATATGAACATGTGTCTATGGAAGAAGTGATATGATATGGATGGCATCGGTGACAATGAGGAGAATGGCAGAAGACGATGGTGAAATAGTGTGGACTTTCTTCGACGGAATTGAAAAAACAACTTCAAAGGATTCTTAGAAATCCTTTCCTGTAAATACATCACTGCCAGGAATGGATGATAGTGATGACAGTTGTGGAATTGACTTTGGAAAAGTTTCATCATCAATATCTAAATCCGACGCAGAAGGCGAGCACTGGTACTTTGCTGCTATTGTACCGGAACTAGGAATATCTGTAGTATCTAGAGTTTCCCACTGTGAAATCAAGGGAAACTAGTAGGATATCCCTAAGGCCTTTTGAAACTTCTTCACACTAGGCCATGAGAATAATTATTTGTCCAAAGCTTCTTCATCTTAACATTAAGGCAATGAGAGAGTATGAAATTTATCGGCATCCACAACACGTGGCCAAACAAAGGTGTGATCCCTATTCATCCCAAATCAGATCTTTCTAGTGTGCATGTTGAGTATGTTTTACGGAATCCACATGCACTGAATGTAATTGATTAGGTCATTGTACCACTATAGGAAAGTGACATTGTTTAATGAGACATTGGGACCATCGGTTCTAACCTTTGAGGGATCAAACCACATAACAATTATGCTGTCTGGAGTCGATGCTAACTCCTTCCCTTGCGATGGCCACCACTTCCACATATAAAATGAAAATAAGAGATAGACAAAGATGAAATACCCCCCCTTCTCATGCATGTATGCACATGCCTGTAACAATTTATTCATAAAAAAATTGCACTATTTAAGTTGTGCTCCTTGTGCACAAAAATTAGCCATCGACAAAGAATCCAACATGCATTCTACGTTGGAATAATTCTTCATGACATTTTCCATGATAAAATAGCATGCACATTTTAATTGCTCATCATTAATTGACTCAATGAGAGATATGTGACCTCCACGCTTGGTGAAAAATGTTTCATACAGGTTGCGCTCTCCCTTCTTCTTGTTGTGCTTCCACAAACCTTGGAATCCTTTGGTGATGTCCTTTCCCTCCATAAAAAGTCCTGTCAAATGATGAATGCCATCTAAATGATTGGGATACTCTTTTTTTATCGACAATGAGTTGTTGTGCACCCGAATGACTAGGAAATCAATATAGTGCACAATTTCCCCAGTGGTGCCAAAGATTGGAATATATCGCAAGTTCATTATAGTCAAATCCTTAAATGGTAGATAAGGAATCTTCCATTGCAACTCTAATTCTCCAGAAGGTAGAGATGAATAGTCCATATATGTGTTGATCCTCATTTGGGAAACAAGTCCCCATTCGATAAATCGATGTCAACAAGTCGATCCTGCTGGAATTTCCCCTGTACATCTACTAAAATATCGAATAAAAAACATGGATATCCGCTGGAATTGCAATCTTTAGAACTACACCCCGAGAAGTTGTAGCATGACCAATGGTTGAAGACCTGCACTGATACACAAGATTAATTGGAGGATAATAATGTAGATTTGTATGAAAAATATTCTCAGTGGGCTCTAAAGCTAAGAATTTAACCAACTTCAAAGATAACGTACAATAATTGAGACAGTAGAGACCATGGGTTTATAGACCAGAGTTGAGATGGGATGTGTGACCAACACTTAAGACTAACATTAATGGGAAACTACATAGCTAACCAACATTAAGAGAAGACATGACCAATGGACTTGGTGAAATTCAATTGGTGATTTAAGAAATAAATGGCACAAATACCAATCAAATATTTGACACGTGGGAAAAAATCTGACAGGGTGGAGGTAGACAAAAAATATGCTGGTAAATTTTATATCATTAATAGATTTTACTGACATGGAAAATAAAACGAAATGAAAGTATTGACTTCATTTAACTGGCAATGTTAAAATATTTAACTGCATTTAACTGACACTAACATAACGTAAGGGATTACTAAATTCAAAAAATATTTGACATAGACTCCCCAACTAGAATGATATGACCCGTAATGGGTGAAATGAAAATGACAACTAGAATCTAGGGGTGAGTGACAATTGTACACATCACTGCTTTATTAGAAAAAAGGAAAAAAAAAACAAAACAAAACTGAAACCTACCTACTTATTCACACCCTATGACAAGAGTGTTATGGGTCCATATTTAATGTGCATAAACATAGGGTTTCAGACGTGTTCCATTCACCCATCTTAGACGAAAAACACCATCCATTTATGCTAGTCAAACAACTCTTGATTCTCGAATTTCCACAAGTATGAATGGTCCAATCGAATGCTTCTACAAATTTCCTATATATTTTTGATACTTACTGTCATAAAACAGGACTTGGTCACCTTGCACAAATGTCTTGGTTTTGATATTTTTGTCATGCAAAGATTTCTTCCTTTCTTTTTCCATAGTCTAATGAAAATCTTCTAAAAATATTTCTTCCTCTAATTCCAACAACTCTGCAACCCGTTCTGCAACAGAATCACCATTCGTCATCTCAGTGACTTGCACAATGTACAAACTTCGAGTGATGAAATCAGCTGGTACTACTTATTCTCTCCCATATACTAGTTGAAAACATGTGTACTTGTGTAACTTCTTGGTAGTGGTTCTATATTCCTGAAGAATAGCTATAACTCTCCCATCCCAATCATCCCGATTAACACAACATACTTTAGTCAACCCCTTCTCTAGAATTGTATTGAATGCTTCTACTATACCATTAGCTTGTGAATGATAAGGGATACTCTTATGATGATGGATCAAGAACTATCTAGTAAGGGTGGAAATCATTTCACTGATGAAATGAGCTCCTTGGTCATTGGTTAAAATCCCGGGACACCAAAACCAAGTAATAATGTTCTCGAAGACAAAACTTGCCATCGTATTTGCAGAATAGTCTTTAACAAGCTTAACTTTATCCCAACGAATCAGATAATCTGTTGTAGTGATGATATAGCATGCCTTTGAATGATTTTCTGAAAGATTGATAGATCCTATGAATGTTATAACTTACAACAATACTGAGAGGGGGGGGGGGTGAATCAATATTGTATCATATTTCTCAATTTTCTCCCCTTTCAAAAAATTAAAGTTTTTTAGAAGTGCTTACTTAATCATCAACACATGCATAACACAAAATAAAACACATAAAACACATTACACCCGAATTTTTACGTGGAAACCCAATGCGGGAGAAAACCACAAAACATATTTCTTTTTGTTCTTATACAAGTTCCTACTTACAATTTACAATTATTCAACTTGACAGGCACACACCTGTCGCAAATGAGGACACCAATCCTCTCAGGCACCAACCTGTCACAAACAATGAGGAAACCAATCCTCTTAGGCACCAACCTATCACAGATAATGAGGACACCAATCCTCTCATGAAACAACCTGTTGTGGATAATGAGGACACCAATCCTTAGTAATATTCAACTCACCCTAGCACCACCCTTCCACCCTTAATTCAGTTTAAAAAAAATTCTTATAAAACTGGACCTTTTCAAGACTTTTCTCTACAATTAAGAACAAATGATAAATCTATAGTTCATTTCTTTTGAACAATTACATGATCTTTTTCCCTCTCATTATCAACACTACAATCGAACAAAGTGCATCCTTATTTATAATGTTTTTTCCCAAGTTCCCCTTCCTGTATGTGGATGCATAACAATTACATTGTGGACATATTTTAACCAGATCAAAGTCCTGTCAGTTACTCTTCTGTCTAAATAAAGTATGTAGATGCATGACAGTTACATTGTGGACAAATCTTGACCATATCAAGGTCATGTTAGTTACACTTCTGTCTAAATAAAGTATGTGGATGTGTGATGGTTATATTGTGGAAAAATCTTGACCAGATCAAGATCCAGTTACAACTGGACATTCTTTGACTAAATCAAACATACCAAATCTTCCTATGAATGATCTCTAGTTCATCTCTAGCAATAGAAATTAGTCTTATCAGAGAATCTCCTCATGAATAATGAAACAAATCACATTATGGTCTATAGATAACCTACTATGCAAATATAATAAGAGCCCAAGGCTCAAGTCACAAGTCTTCATCTTGTCACACTTTCCCTCCAGTGCGCTCACCCAGTCGATCTGTTCATCCCGTCACATTCCCCTTCGTCACTTGTCACATGGGCTTCATTTTGTCACACTTCACTATGCCATTCATTACACTGGCTCAAGATGCCTTGCATATTTTCCTATGAAAAATATTCCATACAATCCATCATAGTCCACTGTGTTGCACAACTTCCACATATTCCATCGCAGTCCACTTCGTCACACTGGCGCCATCTCAATCAAAAGGTCATTGTTCATTGATGCTTGCAAGGGTTCAACTCTATTATCTTTGATTTCACTTTATACATTCATGTGGTTGTCTCTGTGCCTTCTAGTATTCCTCTGCATTTCTATTTACCTTTCACACACTTCCATTGCCTATGCACCATACTATCTTGTGCGCCATGTACACTATTTCTTTGACATCAATGACAACATATGCTCAGTAAACTCTCGCTTTGTGATTGATGGCACACACAAGAGCCTGCTTCTCTATTCTGAAAGGTGATTTCCAAAAAAATGGCCTTTATGCTAAGCTATCCCCTTTCAATGTGCACAAATATAGTCTACTACCCCTTTCAATGTGCACCACTGCAATATTCTCCCCCTTTCAATATGCACAACTTCCAGATCATGCAATATGCTCCTCTTTTCAATGTGCACAATTGCAAGCTTCTCCCCCTTTAAACGTGCAAAACTTCCAACTTAATGGCCTTTATGGTATTCTCCCCCTTGGGCAACAATTACAAGGAAGGACCTAGGGTATTCTCTTCTCCCGGCCTCTTTACGCACACATAGCCATCCTTAAACAAAATGCCATTGAGAGCCATAGAAAACTTCAACTGTGAAAATTTTGAAGTAGTGAATTTTGTTCTTTATTGAATAAGGGAAGATGAGATCACCCCAATTTTTGTCTGAGATACTCAAAGTGTTCTCTGGTTAATGTCTTGGTAAACATATATGCAATCTTATCTTTGGAAGAAACATACTCTAATTTTACCACCTGATCCTGAACCTGTTCTCTGAGAAAATAATATTTTATTGGTATATGCTTAGTCTTAGAGTGTTGAACATGATTTTTAGAGAGATTAATAACACTTATATTGTCACACATGATGGAGACAGGTTGATCACAAGGAACTTGAATATACTTAAGATTGTTTTTAATCCACAACACTTGAGTACAACATGATGCTACTGCTATATATTCAGCTTCAACAGTATAGAGAGATATGGATATTTGATTCTTGTTGAGCCAGGACACTAAACAATTGCCAAGGAAGAATGCATCTCCACTAGTGCTTTTTCTATCATCAATGCTTCCCGCCTAGTTTGCATCTGTTTAAGCTCTGAGGATGAGGTTTGTTTCTTTTATATACCACAATCCATAATCAACAATGCCTTTTAAATATCTAAATACTTTTGACCACAAACACATGAGTTTCCTTAGGATTGGCTTGAAACCTGCCTACCAAACCTACTAATTGTATGATGTCAGGCCTTGCATCCGTGAGATAGAGTAAACTTCCTATCATAGACCTATACATGGTTTGATATACTTTTGGAGCATCACCATCCTTTCCGAGTTTGCAATTGGTAGCCATGGGACTGCTTACTGGTGCGCAGTTCTCCATGCCAAAATTATTCAATAATTCCTTGAGATATTTACTTCGAGAAATGAAAATTCCCTTTTCTGATTGATGAATCTATAAGCAAGAAATAAGGATAGTTATATTAACATGGACATCTCAAACTTTTGCTGCAAACTTACTCATTAATTCAATGTTAATGCCAAAAATAATATCATCAACATACACTACAATAATTAATATATCATTACCTTCAACTTTGATATATAAGTTTCTATCAACTGTTCCTCTTTTAAATCCTTTCTAGTGAAAATACTTGTCAAGTATGTAATACCAAGCTCTTGGATCTTGTTTTAGCCCATACAGGGATTTATTTAATCGGAAGACATAATCCTTTTTATTTGTTAGCAAAAAACCTTTTAGTTTCTCCACATAAACTTCTTCCTCAAGGTCACCATTCAAAAATGCTGATTTGACATCCATCTGGTAGACTTTGAATTTTATGTAGCATGAAAAAGACAAAAACATCCTGATAGCTTCAGTTCTTGCAACAGGGGAAAATTTTTCTTCAAAGTCCACTCCTCCGACTTGAGCATACCATTTGCATACCAATTTGGCCTTGTTTCTGACTATTTGTCCATCTTCATTTAACTTGTTTCTATATACCCATTTGGTTTCAATTACATTATTGTTTTTGGGTCTTGGAATAAGATCCCAAGTCTGATTTTTTTTTTCTTTCTATTTGATCTAGATCTTCATTCATGGATTTAACCCAGTGATCATCTTGACTTGATTGCACAAAGTTTTTGGGTTCACTCATGGATAACAATGAAAAATTTGTTGCAGATCTAGATGTATTTATAAGTTTTCTTCTAGTTTGTACACCCGCTTCCTTGTTTCCAAGAATATGACTTTCTGGATGATGTTTTTGAACATATCTTCATGGCGTCTTTGGTTGTGATGTATCCATTCTCTCTTCTTCCTTAGAATCCTCTTTTTCATGATACTCTTTCATTTCATCTCCTTGTGGTTCATTTCTGATTGGTTCATCATATGAATTATCATGGTGTTGGTGTCTCTATGGATGAAGTGGTCTCTCATCTACCTTTACATCTATACTTTCAACTATTTTGTGGACTCTTTTGTTGTAGCAATTGTATCCTTTACTTTTGGAGGAGTATCCTAACACGATACATTCATCATCTCTAGAATCAAACTTACCTAAGTTGTCTTCATTTCTTTTAATGGAACATTTTCTTCCAAAAACTTTGAAGTGTTTTATTGATGTTGGTCTTCCATGCCATAAATCATAAGGGGTTTTATCACTGTTTTCTCTTATGTGCAATTTATTGAGAATGTTAACAATAGTTTGAATAAATTCTCCCCAAAAGGTTTTAGGTACTTTTGATTAATCAAGCATGGCCCTAGCCATTTATTGAACTGTTCTGTTCATCCTTTCTACTAATCCATTCCGCTGAGGGGTTCTGGAAATAACAAACCGTCTCTTGATCCCATGCTTTTCACAATAACCGTTGAATTCATCAGGTATGAATTCTCCTCCTTTATATGATCTTAGGCACTTTATTTTTAAATCCATTTCATTTTCTATCTGTGCTTTGAAGATTTTGAATTTTTCAAAAGCCTCAAATTTATGCTTCAACAATCCAACCCAAGTCATTCTGGTATAGTCATCAATCAACAAAATGAAATATATTTCACCTCAATGTGATTGTGTACTAGTAGGACCACAAAGATTTGCATGAATCAACTTAAGAGGTTAAGTGGTGGAGTGTTTTCTTTCCTTGAAGTGAACTCTTGAATGCTTTCCAAACTAACATGACTTACAAACAACATTCTCATGTTTAGAAATTTTGGGCATATCTCTCACAACATATTTTCTTCCTAGATTAACAAGATGATTAAAACTAATATGACCTAGTATTTTGTGCCAAAGCCAACTCTCATCAGTTTTAGAAATGCAACATTTTTCTTTTCCTTCTTCTAGGACATACACATTTCCTAAAGTTATGACTACCTTGACAACAATCTTCTCTATATTCTCATCCATTACTTTACAACCTTTTGAATGAAAGAGAACATTGTGTCCTTGGTCACACATTTGAATTACACTCAACAATTTATGTTTTAGACCATCTACATACAACACATTTTGTTCTTTGATTTTTCCCTTCTTATATTTATCTAGTACAACAATTCCTTTTCCTCTAATTCTAGATGGACCATTGTTTCCAAAGTTAACATTACCATCTTTTTATTCAATTAGAATTCAAACATACTCTTGTCTCCTGTCATGTTCTTGGAGAAGCCACTGTTAATATACCATCAATTTTCTTGATTTTTGGCATATAGAGCCAGTCCATACTTTTCTTTGTTTTTATTTTTCTTCCTCCAAAACTTGGTAAAATATTCTTGTCTATCTTGCTTATAGATATGTAGCATCTTGCTTCTGCATTCACTTGACCTGTTTCCAACATTATTGCATATGTGGCATTCAAGGTCATTTATTGGAGATAAGGAATTTTGATACATAACCATTCAAGGTTTATTGAATCTCATTCCTACATTTCTGTAATTTCCAAAAGTCCTCCAATTCATAGCCTTATGTCCAAATTTGCCACAAGAAAAAAAATATCCATAGAAAAATTTGGATTCCTTGCAATGAAATACTTACTTGTAGGAATTGTTCTTTGTCTGCTAGTTTGATAAGATTCAGGTACATGTTTCTTCCTTGCTTCATATTTGTTTTCATAGTTGGGTTGATCTAGTTCTGACTACTTTTTCTTATCATATTTTTATTTTTTAGGCTAACTATTGTTTCCCTTGAGAGAAATTGCATAACTTGTAGGATTCTCACTAGTTGACATGCTGGTGCTTGATTCACCTTTGAAAATTTTCAGGCTTTCCTTATATCATAGCCCTGTCTTGTCATCTCGTGATCTCTGATTGCTGAGAATGTTATCTAGGATTCTCACTACCGCAAGTTTGCTCGGAACTATGGAAGAATAACAACACCTTTAACAACACTAACTAAGAAGGATGCATTTTCATGGACTCCAGGGGCAACTAAATCTTTTGAACAACTTAAAGAGGTGATGTGTAAAGCTCCTGTCTTGACCACTCCAGACTTCACAAAAACCTTTATTGTGGAATGTGATGCCTTGGGAAATGGAATTGGTGCTGTCCTAATGCAAGAAGGAAGGCCCCTTGCTTTTGAAAGTCGACCACTCAAGGGAAAGGACTTACACAAACCCATTTATGAGAAAGAAATGATGGAAATACTACATTCTTTCCTAGTCCTCATCTCATAAGCAGTTAAAATTCCATGTAGGATTTCCATAGTCACTTTATCTAGTTCACACGTTTCTTCTATAACATAAACCTTTGCATCAAGTCTTGAGGGAAGAGATATTAGTACCTTCTGGACTACTATATATTCTTCAATATTCTCACCTATCCCTTTCATAGTGTTTACAATCTCATCTACTTTGAGAAAGAAACCTGGAATATTTTCATCTTCACTCATTCTTAGGCTTTCAAATTGCATTCTGTAAGCTTGAAGTTTGGCTAAATTTACTTTCTCGTCTCCTTCAMAAWTTTTTACCAGTTTGTCCCAYATTTCCTTTGCGTATTCCAACTTCATTACTTTGGMAAATTCTATTTCTACAAGTCCTTCTTAGATGGAATTCATAACTCTTGCATTAATGTAGTAATTTTTCTTACTAGCTTCATCGAGTKGAAGARTAGTTGGGATATTATAACCATCTACCACAATCTACCATGCTTCCATACCAAGAGACATYRGGTAGGTCTTCATTCTTGTTTTCCAAAATGGAACATTTCTTCCATTGAATAGAGGAGGTCTTATTGAAGAAGAAAGGGAATCTTGAATTGACATACTTTCTATGTGATCTTCCTTCCAACARCTAGGATTTTACTAAAGGAACCTTACTTTGATACCAATTGTTATAACTTACAACAATACTGAAAGGGGTTC
>ML842552.1:14465-39522 GCA_009831015.1 Picea engelmannii
GTGAATCATTATTGTATCAGATTTCTCAATTTTCTTTCCTTTCAACAAATCAAAGTTATTGAAAAGTGATTACTTAATMAAAAATACATGCAGAACACAAAACAAAACACATAAAACATATTACACCAGAAATTKTAYGTGGAAATCCAATGCGGGAGAAAACCATATAACTTATTTCTTTACGTKCTTCTACAAAACGAACTTACAATTTACAATTATTTAGCTTGACAAGAACCCACCTATCACAAATGAGGACACAAATCCTCTCAAGAACCAACCTATCGTAAAMAATGAAGACACCAATCCTCTYAGGCACCAACCTATCATAGATAATGAGGACACCAATCCTCTCTGGAACCAACCTATCGCAGATAATGAGGACCAATCCTYAGTGAGATTCAACTCACCTTAGATTCCACCCTTAATTGAATTTWAAAAAAAWTMTTAAAGAACTGGACCTTTTCAATACTTTTATCTCCAATTCAGTTCTTTTGAACATTTACATGACCTTTTTCCCTCTCATTATCAACACTACAATCAAACAGAGCACAACCTTATTTATACTRTTTTTTCTTGATTTCTCCTTCCTATATGTGGATGCATAACAGTTAAATTGTGGACATGTTTTGACCAKATCAAAKTCCTATTAGTTGYACTTATGTCTACATAAAGTATGTATACACATGACAGTTACATTGTGGACAAATCTTAACCAGATCAAGGTCYYRTTAATTACACTTCTATCTAAATAAAGTATGTGGATGCGTGGAAACTATATTATGGAAAAATATTGACCAGATCAAGATCCARTTATAGTTGGACATTCTTTGACTAAATCAAATGGACCAAATMTTCCTAYGAATGAGCTCCAWCTCATCTMTAGTAACATAAYTTAGTCTTATTAGAGCATCTCCTCATGAATGATGAAACAAATCACATTGTGGTCTATAGAGCACCTACTGCACAGATCAAATAAGATCCCAAGGCTCAAGTCACAAGTTTTCATCTTGTTKCACTTTCCCTCCATGYGCTCACCCAATCGCTCATCTCRTCGCATTCCACTTTGTCTCTTGTCACAGAGTTTYGGTTYGTCACACTCCACTACGCCATTCGTTGCAYTGGCTCAAGGAACCCTATAGACTTTCTTCTATGCAATATTCCACACAATYCGTCAYAGTCCACTCTRTCGCACAACTTCCACATGTTTCATCGCAGTCCACTCCATCAATCTGGCTTCATCTCGATCTAAAGGTCATTGTTCATTGACACCCACAAGGGTTATTCAACTTTGTTTTCTTTGATTTCACTTCATACATTCCTGTGGTTTTATTTTTTCCTTCAAATATTCCTATGCATTTCTATTTTTATTTCACGCACTTCCACTACTTGAGCGCCATTACTTATTTGAGATCAATGATAACATATGAAGAATAATGAATTCAATAACCCACTTATCAAAATATTGTAGTGCTCGAACATGATGTAAGGTAAACTTGTCCTTGCACGATGGCCTACCAACCCTGTGAAAAACATCACATGCTCTAGCATATTTGTTAGAATCTTAAAATATTGTAGGCCACCATAATCCTATGTGAAGTAGTTTCTGTGCAATAGCATTCCCTCCTACATGACCTCCCACAACTCCACTATGACACTCCCACAATATTTCAGGCCTTTCATGATCTAGTAAACACCTTCTAAGAATGTTATCCAATCCCAATTTATATAGTTGTCTTGTAATCAATTGGTAATCTGTTGCATGAACCACCATATGTCTTTTCTATGTTGTGAAATAACCATCGAGGAAGACACCAGTAGTTAAGAATATGGAAATATCAAAGAGGTAGTATGGAACAAATTCAATTTTAAACAACTAAACATCTAGGATTTGGTCATATACAAATCCACTAATATCTCCTAAATCTAATTGAGATAAGTGTTTAGGGCCAACATTAAGCTTTCTAGGATTCACAACAACTTCAAAGGAGAATTACTAAAATAACAAAATCCATCCGCAAATACTTCCTTCTAACATAAGATTATTAACTAAATACTTCAAAGATGAATGATCAGTGAAAAATTTGAAATGTTCTCCCAACATGTAGTGTATGAACTTCTACAGAGCATAGACTATGGATAATCCCTCCCTTTTTTGTAGTGGTATAGTTGTTCTCAGCTTGTGATATATTTTTTCTGGCAACGTAAATAGGATTATCTAAATTACCTTCAATAGGATGCACAAGAACAACACCCAAAGAAATACTAGAAGCATCAATGTGAACATGGAATTCAACCGACCAGTTAGGATATGTCAAAATAGGAGAAATATTTAAATTCTCTTTAAAAATATTAAAATCTCGGTTACATTCAGGGTTCCAGCAGAAAAATTTATTATTCTTCAACAACTTATCCAATGGGTCAATTATACTTGTGTAATTCCGTATGAACCTGCGATAGTATCCAATATGACCTAGGATGGATCACAACTACTTGGCAGTTGTAGGGGAAGACATATTTATAATAACATCTACCTTCACAGGATCAACTATAACTCCTTCTCTGCAAACAATATGACCTAGCAGGTTTCCAAAAGGAACACATAAAACACATTTCTTCATATTCAATGAAATTTATAGCTGTCTACAATGATCAAACATTAACCGAAGTAAGCCTATGTGTTCCTTAAACAACCTGTATATAATCCAATCGTCCATATAAACTTTGAGAAAATTATGTATAAAGTCTTGAAAGGCAACAATAACAATCCTGGAAAATACCACATGAGTATTCTTAAGCCCAAAGGGCATGACATTGTAAGCAAAAGAGTCCCATTCAGTAGTAAAAGTGGCCTTATTTTTATCTTCTTCTACAATTATGACCTGATGATGACCTGAAAATCCATCAGTGAAGGAATATGCCTAGTTTCTAACCACCTAATCAAGTACTTCATCAATGAATGGAGTAGGGAAGGGATCATGCACATAGACTGAGTTCAAAATTCTATAGTCCACACAAAATATTATGTCCTCATTTCCCTTCTTGTTTTGTATAACAATTGGATTGATCTACTCAGCTTCATCCACAAGGAAGATTAATCTAGATGCCCATCAATTTCCTTATTGAATTTTTATTTGACCCCAAGTTTTAAGCGATATGACCTATGTTTGACTAATTTAGCATCATGATTCACTTCTATTTTAATTTCTCCTAAATATCCTTTAATTTACTTAAGTTCTAAAAATCTCTTCGGGAATAAGTCCTCATACTCTCACACTAGGGTGTGGATCTATGTCATAGTCTATTCATCTCAGTAGTCTCCTATAGACGCTAGCTTAGGATGATCCTCACTCCAATTATTCATCTTCTGCAACTTTAGAGGATGGGTATATGAACTACCAACATTACTTGAAGGAGTGCCTCTAACTTCAATTGTTCCTGTAGATTCCTTAAAGGTCAAATGTCTAAGCCCCTCCAATTCTTTAGTATCTTCAGGATCTTTATTAATATTGCTGCAAGCCATAGGGATCTTTGCAGGTGATGCATAAAAACCAAAATGAAGAATATATTTATGTTCAAGAAAAACAATAGGGGGATATTTTGTCTTGAATTCATTAGTAGAATTTTTTTTATTAATTTGTTGCAATACAACTGTGGTTTTTGAAGACTTACCAGAAAAGGAAAAATCATGACGAAACTAATCTTGTAGTACCTTCCAACATGCAGTTTGTCTCATGGGATCCTCATGCACATACCGAGCTTTCATAGTCATCCCTAGAGAATGGAAAAAATGATGGACCAATAAATGAGATGGTAGTTGCACAACTTTCCATGCCTTACAACAATACTCAATATGCTCAATTGGATTAGAGAAACCATCATTAGTCTCCAAAGTTAATATCTGACTCTTCATCTTCCGATATTCCCTGAAATGGATAAATTGTGATGGAGGAAGGAAGAGGTGTTGAATGGCACACTTGACATCATTTCAATAAGAAATATTTTCCTTATGATTATCCCACCATGTAGTAGGAGAATATATCAAAGCTATGTTAAGAGTTGAAATTGTCTATTCTTCCACAACCTTATCCCCCATATCAACGAGAAAAATGTGAATATATGAAGTCCCATCATATGTTGGACAATCACATATTTCAGCCCCAATCCACCTTACTGAATGGATAGTTTCACAACATATGGAACAATTTTCATATCGTCCTTGCTGCCAATTATTAAAATCTGCTTCAAAACCCTCATCTATAGACTGAACACTACACCAACTCACTGAGCCATATGTAGTGGTGTTAATATAATCAGTTCAGCTTCCTATAATCACATGATACAACTAATTAAGGATATATGGATCCATATTATCATCCATATGATCAATATATATTGGACCTTGATATCGATATAAATGTTGAGTAACTTTCATCGCATTGGATTCAAAAGTCATTGTTTCCTTTTTAATATCAATGATTGCATAATTTTTATAAGCCCAATCAATTCCTAATAGGGTAGTATATGAATCCTTTTCTCCCATAATTTCAATAACCTAAAAATAAAATATTGTTTTAACACCAACCAAATCTACTTATATATTCTATAACCTTCCTACTAGAAAAATGTAATACTGATTTTCCATCCTTAGCTGAATATGAGAATACACTAGCTTGGGTTTCCACATTGCTTCCCAAGTATTTTTAGGCAGAATGTTGACATCAGAGCTCAAGTCGAGCATAACATCCTTGATCTCATAGTCATACAGCTAGGAATTCAACCTAAACTCTCGTCCAATTCTCCTCTTTCTTCATTGTACCCTACTTGATTTCCTTTCTGGAAGATTAGTAGCAATGAACTCTTCTGGATTTACTTTATCTCCCAAGGCTACTTTAATTATATTCCACAACTTCTCAGTAAGATTCTCATCATATTAAATATCAAAAAAGAATTAAAACCAAATATCAATAGCTTTTTGTGACTTATCCAAAGACTCCAACCGAGGATATGACTCTCTGACTATCCTTGGTTGATGTGGGGTCAACTTGTAACTCGTTTCTGCAACTTCAGGTGTCAATAGACCAAGCATATGTCTAAATATCTCTACTGCATTTTTTAAGAATTCCTCCTGTTGTACATGATCATACTTGACATTATCTAGCATAGCCTTATGAATCTTGATTTGATGCAAATTATTTGCATCAACACCAGTCTTCACTCCTCCCCTAATAATGATATTAATATTAGACCCATTCCCTTCGACTACAATTCTTTGTTCAGATTTGATCAAATTGGCTCCTCTTTGTTTGGCATGATCTTCCCACTTAGTAATCATATCAAGGTAGTATTCAATAGCATGAGTGTTATTCCTCTGGTGTGAACACCAGGGTCTTCTTGGAATCATAAAATCTCTCGCAATATACCCTTTCTCATCACAATTGTAATAATGAACTAGTCCTCTTCTACAAGTTTGTCCACCTCTGTATCTACCTCCACCTCTGTGACCCCCTCCAAATCCTTGAGGTGCCTCATTCAACCTAAATGCAGATCGATCCAATCTATCTTGAAGTGCATCTAGAGCATGGCATTGATTAGTATTATGAGCTGGAGAACCATAGAACTCACAATACAATGCAATGGGATTAGATGTATATTTATGTAGAATGGGGAAATGTCATGAAGAATGCCCATGATTTCTACAGATTTAACAATATTCATTAGTCTGAACCCCCTATTTATTTGAAAATGCATGGTATTGGATAGGCCCATGAAATGGTGCTTTAGAAGCAACTTGTGCAACTCCTCCCGATGGTCCTATTGGTATAGGTGCCAATGGAGTACTAGAGGGCCCTGCACCTCTCAGTCTCAAACATTCGGTCACCAAGTGACCTTTATTTTAATAGATTGTACACCAAACTTGAGGTTGACCTGCTTTAGGAAGGGTCAACTCTTGAATCTTTTTAGTCAATGCAAAAATTTGACCTTGCAGTTGTGTGAGATTCACATCTTTAGGAGGTCTCATAACTCTAAGACTCCCTGTATTTCCTACCATAGCTTCATTCTTCATATCTTGCTCCAATGATTATCCTAGAGTGGATATCCTTTGACGTGTTAAATGGATGTGGGTCAATGATAGTAATACCTAAATTAACCACTCCCTTTGGTGATATTCATGAATGGGATTCACTAGTTTCCCTATTGCATATTTAAATCTTTGATTGTGTTTCCACACAGATTCACCATCTCTTTGATTTATCTCCCACAAACTGGAAAGTTCTTGCTTCTCTGACCGCGGTAACCGAAACTCTGCAATAAACCTCTATCTTACTTGAACCAGAGTGAAGGATTGACCTTGAATCCATGGTTCAATAGTATTCATATACAATTTGAGATATTTACCTCTCAAAGTGGTCTGAAACTCAACCAACTTATTCTCATTTGGAGTCCCTCACAACCTTTAGATGGATTCACATAGAAACTAGTGCTGCTCAACATCCTCATCCCCCTTTCCCCAAAACTCAAGGTATCAGGTAAGGGATCCTGCAGTTTGTGTTTCCATTGATGGATTTGTAGACCCTATTATAATGAACCCATGCTATATTGGTTATGATATGACAGTAAAACTCACCACACTTCCACTACTACTACTCAATAAACTTTCAGAATGCAAAGAACTAGGAAAAAAAATGTTGTAGAAGGATGCACTAAAGAAATTACAAAATTTGTTGATGACGCTGGGGGAATAGGTGATTCAGGGATGGTTCCTTTACCTCTAGAGCATAATTATTTGATCTAGGGGGTGTCAATTTCTTTCAATGTTACATTTACTTCATGATGCACACCATTGTATTCTAGAGTTATAGGTTCCGATTCTTCTGCAACTCCTTTTGAGGTATGGGATGAATCTTCTTCATTAGTGGTGGAATCTACCATTACTCCTTCATATACCTCCTTTGAACACTCTTAATCTTGTATGTTACCTTTGGAGCCTTCACCTCTCACACCACTTCTCTCTTTCAACCATTGACTGGCCAATCTTCCTCATATCTTCAACTTCCACAACTCTTCTAGCTTTTCTCTATCACCATCATTTGGTTCGATCTCCTTCCACAACTAATCAGTCTTCTTCATTGTTTTCTTATTTGATTTCTCCACCATTTTTCAACAATGGAATCCCTTCCTAGAGATCGTTCATCGCTTTCACTCTTCTCTTGATGCCCCCCCTCCCCCCCATATCTCAAAGAAAATTTCTCGTTATCCTACCTCATGAATCCTCCCAAAAATCACCTTCCCCTGAGCGTAGCTGTTTACGCTGACATCTCACCTGAAGGAACATGAAAAAATCCTTCTTATACCAAGAGGAGCTTGATCCAAAAATGTATTTCCTGCAACATTCTTCCTCTGTCTCCTTCTTTGAATACAAATTCAGCTTTTGAGAAGTCTTGGTTTTCTGCAGTGAACTTGATAATATACACTTCTAGAGTATTATGCACCTAGAAGTCTACAATTCATGATATATGGTGATCTAGCTGATGAAGAGCTGCTAAATTCTCATTATTATAGTTATGGATCTTCTTAATCCTATCTTTGTATTCTGGGGCTTCTTACAATAGATCCAACCACTGAAAAAAATCTTAATGGAATTTAACACAAAAGATCTCGTATTGGTCACTAGTAGGCTCCGAATAGAAAACAATATCTTTCACAGTTCTAAAAATATTTAGCCGCAACTGGCCTCCTATCTGATGAACGCATCAAACTTCCTTTCCCACCAATTTTCAACATCATACTAATACATTTGATGAGGAATCCTCTAAATATCAATCCTAGCAACGAAACCATTTGTTGGCACAAAATAGAGACCAAGGTTCTTGGTAGATACCAACAAAAATATTCCATTGTAGTATAGGAACAATGGAATTTTGAATCTTTTGTAAGGGAAGTAGGTCTCACCTGAAGTGTAACCGAGACTTGTATTATTAAGGGAGTTATAAAGAATACAACAATAGATCTATTTCTACAATACTCAGTTCCATAGATTAACCATTAAAATTAGGTTGCGACAACATTCAAATAAGAACGATAAAGGAATAAAGCATACATAACAAAAATATAGATCCATTCATAACATAACATATAACCATAAAACAAATTTTGAGGCCTTGAATCACATCATTTTATTAGCTGCAACAACACAAAATACTTCATACATTTTGGATCTGATAGATCACACCTCAAAACACATCGATCTTCAATACATTATCCCACTGGATGAGATCCAACTCTTACATCTTCATATAATAATATTATGATATTCGTTATAGGCTCAAGATGAAATACAACACTAGCGACAACAACAACGATGACAATAACATCGACAACAACCCTTTCTCATCATATTTTCGTTTTATTTATGCTTGTGCGCCCTTGACAAAGTCGATTGACTAAATCAAATCCGCTTTTGTCCACGCCCGATATTCCTTGTATCCACCTGCAATATTGTATTTTCTACCGATTTCAAAACTTCTAAAAGTTGCGCGGTGCATTTGAATTCATCCACTACTTTCTTATCCTTATCTCTTCATAAAAATTGAAGGGCCCAACATTTAACTTGTAAACAAAGTCTTTCTTTCCCTTCACTGCAAATCCTTTTGGCTGCTTCATGTAGATTCCTTATTCTATATCCCCATGTAGGAATGTTTTCTTCACACCCATCCGTTGTACTTCAAAATAAAAAATAGTTGCAACATATAAAATAAATCTAATAGAAGTTAACTTGGCAATATGAGAAAAAATTTCACCAAAGTCAATTCCCTCTATCCGAGAATAACCTTTTTCTACTGTTGGCATGCAGTGGGAAGACCTGGGGTTAATCATTAATAAACCAAAAAACCCCTTAGACACCAGCCCTTTCAGGATCACCTGAAATCAAGTGAATTCTCACTCGAGGAATCTACAAGGGCTATGAGAACTAATTTTCTGCAGTGATGAGGGGAAGTGAGGCATTCAACATAACCATACTATGCATTATCCATTCATCTATTGTTTGCACATTTTTTGTTACTTAACCTTTAATTATCATTCAATATCCCTGTTTGTGACATTACCCCACTTAACATTCATTCATTCATCATTAACTTAAGTGCGGAGGATCATAACAACATACATCAGTGACATATCTATAATACTAAAAATTTATCATCATTGCACAATAAAATTATTTTGGTTCACCCCAAACTTGGTTACGTCCACACCAACTGGATTCTTATTTAATTCATTGCAATATCCTTACAGCTGTGCATTGCTCTTACAAAAAGATGTATTAGTTAACATTACCCAAACCTGCTTCATCCATTCTACTACAGTGTGATCCTAACACCCACAAACATTAGCCATACCTCAAAAGACCTGAAAACTTAGCCAATTCTTGACTCTTTCCTCCTTGAATATCACTTATGACTCATCATTCACTTCACAAATATCCCTAAAAAACCCATACATATTTATAGTTTTACAATAGGGATAAGCTAGTTACAAAATGGTTACAAGGTGGAAAAAATGTCCCCAAAATCCTAACTACTTTCCTCCTTTGCATGCTGACTACCGAACATGCCCCAATTGCTTTGCACGCACACTTATCCTTAACCAAAATGTCATGCGATCTGTTCCTGTATGATTCCCAAGACTTATCAAAAATATCCTACTCCAATAGGCCCCCAACACTAACATGTGGCTCATCCTGAGCCACTTCAGGTCTACTTCCATGTTTCCAAAAACTTTTGTAGTGTATCGCTAGCCGTTATAATGTTTTCCTTGACTTGTGCTTCCTATTGTACAATTTCATTGACCATTTTTGTAGTTAAGTGAGTCTTCAATTTTTCAACAGTTTCCCACGCTACCTGCTTGACCTTGCCTTGAGTGGTTGCTAACTCTGTTGGAGTTACTTCACACACACCTAGGATTTCTTTTTCCTAAGGTTTTTCCTTGTTTATTAGTCATAATTAGTCATTATCTAGTCTCGTATATTTTAGGGGAGAATATTCCACCTGGAGAATATTCTCTTTCAGTTGACACTTCAGTTTGACTAGTTGAGTTGAGTTTAGATGTTGCATTGGTTTTTTCACCATGCAACATTGAATCATCACCATGATAATGCACACTTACCTTGGGATCATCACGAGACTGGCGCATTACCCTTGATTCCCTAAGTTAACTCCTCACTACTCTATGTTCAGTCAGTTAACTGAAGACTAGTTGACTAGTTAACTCAGCTAGGTGGCAGTTCACTCCCGTAATTGCCCGAGATACTAGACTAGGTGGCAGTTCACTCCCATAACTGCCCGCGATATTGGACTAGGTGGCAGTTCACTCCCGTAACTGCCTGAGATACTAGACTAGGTGGCAGTTCACTCCCGTAACTGTTGTTGTGTGTCCAGATCACTCTAGACCACCACTATGGCTCATTAGTTACTAATGTATCATATATCTATTGTAAATTATTCACTCTTTGAGTGGAATAACGGTTAATGAGAATTCTTCCATTCTTTCTCTCCTTCTTATTCCTTCTCCAATTCTCTCTACAAATGTGTGTATTCTTGTTTAGCTATATATATTCTATGCAGGTTCAACACATTCACAAACTCTGCGGTCAAGTTATAGGATTATTCTTGCAATACCTCAATATTTTGCGCGCAAGCCTGCTACTCCTCCCTTAGCTGATTTATTTTTGAATATAGCTTTCTGTTTTCGACCATTTTTGTTACCACCTCTGTTGGCGATAATGTACTCATCACTTCTTTGAACTTCTATGCCTTATCCTACACAACATGTATCTTCTGGCCAATCTCCCACAACTCCGCATATTCAGTCAACTGCGTCCAAATTCCTGTGCTTTCTGCATACAACTTAGCACACTCTACTTCCATACTCTTGATGTTATTTATTCTTGTGGTGGCCATATTTTCACGTTGTTCCCTTTCCTCCAAGGGAGTGCTTGGTATATTTCGTGCATCTAAGTCGATGATATTTGTTTGGAAACCCTGAATGGCTTCACTAAGCTTTGTCACCTATTCCTCCAATGGAGTGTCTTCCTCCCTTAGCACTTCTAGAATAATGTTATAGACCCCTTTGACTACCTTTATGATTCTCTCTTCCTTGTGTGTCGCGTTGTCTTGTTCCTACCTGAGTTGGTCATATTCTTCTTCCAGCATGTCCTTATCTATGACTCTCTTTGTCAACTCCATCGAGGTTGACACTACGTGTACTTGAAGTTCCTATGTCATGCTTGATTGTAAGCCATACAAAATTTCTATAGGTAACTGAGATAACACTAAGTCAATATTACTTAGTGCCTTGGCTTGCTCTTGCAATTCTACAGTGGGGAAATATAAGGCTCTCATTGCTATCTTCATTACATGTCTTTATTTTGATATGATAGAGGTCATCCTTTGCACCTCAGCTATCTACGTTGTATGTTCTACTTGCACTTGTTGTCCTGTTTCTATTGTGGCATGTTGCTTGGTCTCCAAAAATTGTCACAATGCAGTAATATGTGCTTTCATATCCGCATGCCTTTCCTCTTGTTGTCTTGTCGTGTGTTGAAAAGATTCACCTGTTTCTTCTTTAACTTGGTTTGCAATACTATCCAAGTCATCTTTTGTGAGGGATTGAACGGCTAGTTCCTTGACAACTTTTCTTTTCTTGCACTGTGTGGTTGCTTTACTTGTGTCTATGTATTTTCTCTTCTCTCCCATGTGTTGTAAAATATTCCCTTTATTGTTTTCTTTCCCTTCTTCCTCTTCTACGCTTGATATGTATTCAGTTTCTAGTTGTTGCATATATGGTTTCTCTGGCTTTGTCTTTGTTGATGGGATTTTCCAATCAACGTCCTAGTCTTCCATAATGTGGCCCATGTCCTCCTTAGTTAACCTATACTGTGTGGGAAACCATTCCTGATTTGGATCCTTCTTGTCTTGCACATACATGTGATGCTGCCTTGCCTTAAAGCACAAAACTAACTTGTATGCGTCAACCACATATGGTGGTATGCATGGAATACTCTGAATTCTCGTCTGAATCATTTCCTTGTATATATAAAAGGAAACATTGTTGTCTAACTGTCGCTCCTTGTGTGTAGTATGGCATAAATTATGATATCTTGTAGCTAGGCATGGATTATATTTTACTCCCAAAAATTGTGTATCATCCGACTCCCTCCACTATGATATTGCAATTAGAATTAATATCCATGCATAGTGAAATTCAGTCCCTTTATCTTGCACGTCTTCACAGTCGATCAAGAACCGATTGAGAATTTTTTTTTCCCAGTTTGTCTACACACCCTATACGCACTTCTCAATTGTTGCTATGACTTCCGTTGGTACTTGGTCTCTACTAAACTTCCTTAAAAATTTAAAAGTTAATTCTAGTGACACAAACCTCACTGTGGGGTCACATATTCTTTCTATATCTAAATTATGTTATCCTAGGAATGTATGGAAATTTTCTTTTATTCTCTCGGATAGAGCCTTCTCATTCTTTTTGTCTGAAAAGATGAGTGAAGGGTCCTCCCCTTACGATGATAGTCCAATAATGTGCATAATAAAATCTATATCAATTGAAACCAGCCTGTCGAGCCATAAGTACCCTCCATGTTCACATATCAACAACATCTTTACGTAGGCGTTAATCTTTGTGCTCCTCCCGAAGTGTGGTATATCAAATACGTTCAGAATGCCAACTTTCTGCAACTTTGTTTCCCATATCTCTGGCTCTATCACAACTAGATTTGTCTCTATACTGATGTACCTCTTCAGATATTTGCTTGACACTAGCTCTGAATTTTTTTTCTCATTTGTAATGTCCTGGTATGCATATTTTAAACTTGGGATCAATTGTAAGATATGTTCCTCCATGATCATTCCATGTGGGATTTCTAGCTCCACAAGATCTTACTAAGCATATTTTGATAATTTTATTGGATTCACTGTATCTTTCCTTGGCGGTATGTAATATCTTTGAAAATTGGATGACCTTAGCTCTGACTCTGATGCTCCTGGTGTCTTTACCTATGCTAGTACTGTTGGTGGCTTACTACATGGTTTCTTTCGTGTTGATGTTGATTCCACTGCTGCCTTAGGCGGTGCCATTGTTCTCTGCAAATATTCTCTGTAACTAACTTCTTCATATCTTTTCTTATTTCACTTGGATCCATGCTCTCTCCTTTCACTGTTCTCTATGGGAATGCAAATGACAATAATTTTACCCGTTCAACCCTTCAACTACTTTTATCCACTTGTCAACTGTTTCTAAACTCATTCACGCATGAACTTACAGTCTAACTCACTTTCCTTAACATTCATTACTTGCATTAATGCTTAATTAACTTCGTATCTTCAGTGAATTATCCGTTAGATACTTCAACCTGTCAAATCCACCTTGTCGATGTTCATTTATGGTTACGTGGCACCACTATTTCACCATCATGGTCGCTCTTTATTTCATTTCCCATCATGAATTTTCTTAAATTATTTTCATGCTTTCTTCATCAACTTCTTTCACATTTCAATCATCCTTCTTGCACACACATCCTTCCTATTTACTTTGTCTCTACGGCATGCGCTAGTTTAAATTTTTTAACAATACTTCTATGCTTCCTTCCAACCTTCTATCTCTTACTTCAAACCCTTTTTGATTTCTTTTTCTTTTGTTTTCTACCTAAACTGTAATACACTATGGTACACATTCTATGTCGTTTGGGCTAGTGCATGGAAGCATGACTATCCCTGTATTGCTTCAACCTACTTCCGTTAACTAGTACTTCCATAACTTCTCCATCAAACTTCTCCAGTTGAACAACACCTGCTTCTATAACAAACCTTATCATGTATGGTCCTAACCAATGCATTTGGAGCTTCCTTAGGTGCTGTAGAAACTTGATGTCATAAAGTAACGCTAAGTCTCATGTTTGAAATTTATTCTACTTGATATGTCTGTCATGCCAAGATTTCTCGTGCTCTTTATATACCTGCTGATGGAAACTTATGATGAAATTATCTTCTTCTAATTCCATAAGTTCTGGCAATCTCTTTTCGAATACGCTGGAATATGTAAGCTCTACCATTGTAATAATGCGCAAAATTGGTACAATAAAATCCATTGGCATAAAAAATTATTTTCCATATGTCAATCTGAATGGAGTATGTCCTGTCAGCTTCTTTCCTGTGGTCCTATATTCCCATAGTACTACTGGAATATTCAAATCCTAGTCATCTCGTCTTATGTTGCAAACCTTTGTTAGCGAATATTCCAAAATCTTATTGAAGGCTTCTACTATGCCAATTTCCTGGGGATGGTATGGTGTACTTTTCTGATGATGGATATGAAATTCCTATGTTAATGCTGGAGTATTCCTATTCAGAATGTGAGTCCCCTGATCACTCAAAAGTAATCTTGGGCATCCAAACCTTGTGACTAAATTTTCGAATAAAAATCGCGCAATTGTCTCCGTGCTGCAAACTCGAACTGGTTCTGCCTTGATCGATATGGTTATGTAGTTTGTTGCAATAATGATATACCTATCTCTTGACCTCTTAGTTGGTGGATTAATCGGCCCAACAAATTCCACTTCCCATTTGTCAAATGCGTGTAATGTCACTTGTGGAACCAAAGGCATTTCATCTCTCCTGGAAGGTTTCCAAGTCTTTGAAAGACATCACAACTCTGGAAAAGTTTTTAGCATATTTATGTAGGGTAGGCCACCATAATATTTCACACATAATATTCTGGGCTATTTCATTTTTGGCGTAGTGACTTCCTGCAACCCCTTCATGTGCCTCAGATAGTACCGTGTTTCTTTCATGCTCCAATACGAAACATCACAAAATACCGTTTGTGCCTACTTGTACATATTTCCCGTTATCAAATGGTAGTCTGGTGCCTTCAATACAAGTTTCTTCTTCTTTGCCACTATTAAGTCTTATGGGGCTACTCATGTTCTAAAAAACTGAACTATTTATTCAAAATAGTCATTCACCATCTGAATTTCAAATAAGTGCGCATCTAGTAAACTGTCATCCATGTTGCCCGCATCTTGATCTCTGGACAATATGTGTGACAAATGATCCAGTCCTGAGTTAAAATTCCCTGGTTTCACTATCACCTCGAAGTCATATTATTGGAACAATAGTAGCCACCTGCATATTTTACCCCCCAACATTGGATTATTCACTAGGTATATCATCGTAGAGTGGTTTGTATACATCTTCAAATGTGATCCAAGTATGTAATGTATGAACTTATGGAAGGCATAGACCATCACCAAACCTTCTCATTCTATCGTAGTATAAATATTCTCTATATATGATATCTGCACTGCAAGTTATGGCTTCCCGAAAAATCACTTTCAACCCTTTTTCTTTTGTTTTGCAACAATATCTTGTCAAAAATATTCCACACCTCCTTTAACTGTTACAACATTTAAATTCTACGCAGGCACTTCCTTCAAACCACTTTCCATGTGACCATAACTCGAAACCACATACTTATTAACTCTTTAGTGCCTTCCTCTATATTCTTCTACACAAGATCTTGTTCAAACATCATGTCCTAGGGCTTGGTTACTTGTAGGCTGTCCACGCTTCTAATTGACCCTTTTTCCTTATCACGAGACCGATTCTTGGGACCAAGTCCTTCAAACTTCGGACTTCGACTATTCTCCCTTTTCAATCTTCCAACTTCTCTTGGAGTAAACTTCGTTGAACCATTCTATTAACTCCACTAACAGATCAAATGGTAGATATTTAATATCCCGTTGATTGGATGGTCCTGCCCCATATGGAGGCTTCAACAAGATCAACGAATATGACTTAATCAAGTGCTGGGATGGATGGTCCTTAATTAATTCAGGACTTCGATGCTCCAGGACTTAGGGACATTACAATTCTCAAGTCATTCAACTCCCCCAGAGTTCTACTCACTGAATTTCTTACCCTATCCTTCCACTTTTTAATTGGACGGTCACGAGGAATCCCAAAGGGTCTTAGAGCAATGACCCATGTGAATTTGTTACTCCAAGACTCCGGGATACTTCCACTCACAAGTTGCTCAATTGCTCTGGGGTTATACTTATTGAAGCAGTCATAAAGTGACAATGACCGCTTACCATCGGTTAACCCTTTCACTTATGCTATCCTTCCAATATCTTAATTCTATGGGTAGGACTTAATCAAACATTGGGATGGATGGTCCTTAATCATTTTGAGACTTCAGCGCTCCGAGAATTTAGGACATTTCAACTCTCAAGTCGTTCCACTTACCCGTAGTGATATTTGCTGAAGTGCTAACACCATCCTTCCATTGCTTGATATAACGGTTGAGAAAGGTCCTGAAGGGATCTTAGATCGATGGTTTGCATGAATTCGTGACTTCAATATTCAACACTTTCACTGGTAGAGACGTAGGACACCCCCGAAGGCCATACTCCTGGAGATGACATGGCATGCTGATGTCACCTATGGTGACGTGGATCCATGGAATGTGTGCCATGTGTCACTAAAAAATGAACAGGTTGGGGTCCAAAAGGTACTAAATCCAAGTGACATGTGTCCCCACACGATACCCCTTCCATGTGGCATAAGACATATCATCCACCAAACAGATGGTCCATGTTCATCCACTCCATATCTGACGACTGCATAATCTCACAGTTGCAACTTTGCACTTTGTGGATTTTCCTAGTCTCCAGTAATCGTCGAAGTGGTGAAGTTCCGGAGCCTTGGAAATTCTCCATCCTTGTACTTCTGATCTAATGGTTGACATTGCTCTCAAATTATTCCTTCAATTTGATGGTTGGTGAGAATTCAGAGCTTCTTGGATACTATGACTCTTGAGTAGTTCCATTTCTCCCAGAGTTATACCTGTCGAAGTGGTCATAAAGCAACGATGACCGCTTACTGTCAGTTAACACCTTTGCTTACTTTATCCTTCCACCATTGCTATATATCACGGTCAAAATTATTCTCGAAGTCCTTCCCTTGATCTAACAGTCGATGGGAATTCGGGACTTCGACACTCTGGGATTCTGGGCTATAACAATTCTAAAATGATTCGATTCTCCCAGAGTTAAACGTTCCGAAGTGGTCAATGTCGGATGACCCTGACCAATGAATAATATTTCACACGAACTTCCTATCATATCGGATGACCGGTGAGACTTCACAACTTTGGCCTTCAGCATATCATGCTTCTGTCTACCTCCCATAATCACTGAAGTGGCAAAGTTCTAGGGTTTTCATCTCCTGCTTGGCTTCGATCGACGACTGACGATCAACCGGTTCTATATAACAGTTCTTGTTTACTTGATTCCTGATATAACGATCTAGAGCTTCCTTGTTTCAATGGTTGTTCCATGATCCTTTACAAGGATCTTTGTCTGCACGATGCTCTAGCTTCTGCGTGACTCCTGGAACACTATCTCTCCTGAGATTTCCTTCGACCTTTCAAAATGTCTTAACGCTGTGTGATATGAACCTGCGCAACCTAATATGCTACCTCTCCTAATCTTTAGGTTTATATTGGTTTCCTCTGCACCTCACGCTACAACAACCATTAAAAAAAATAAACCTTCAACCTTCCAAGTCGAACTCGGATTTTCAAATTTGCAGATCGAACCCATTAAAATTCTCAAACAATCCTGAATTATTTCAACTCAAATTTTCCCACGAATTTGGGGATATTTTTATCTAATATTTTTGTTTTTCCCCAAATTCACACATTTTGAAATCTGTGATAGCGAAATTCTCAAATTCGAACTCATTCCGGCCCATACTAGTCCTATGTTTCAACCATAAGCTCTGATACCATTCTGTAACATACCCAACAACCCTTAGGTTGGCCACGCTAATCTGTAACATACCCCACCACCCATAGGATGGCCACAGTACTCCAAAAACCCACTTCTGAACTGATTTCGAATTCTAATAACATTTAATCTGAAAATAAAGCATGAAAGACTCACATGCATTAATCAAGATCCATGCTACAACATAAAATAAATAAACAATGTGCCATGCACAAAAAATAACCAAAAAGCATGCACTTTATAAATACATATCTAAGAGATAATTAAACACACAACGAAATATACATTATACAGAAAACACTGAGAGTACTAATATTTTCAAGAAAAAATTCACCAACTGGATGCATACCAAGGACGTTCCTCCCAACCATAGACACTGCTATTATTTTACTCTCAACAACAGGTCACCCTCGAGCCAGGGCTATGAATCCACAAGGACGGGTCCTAGTCCAAATCTAAAACACACAATAGTTGGCTCACTAGCTCTCAGGTTTCCCAACCACACAACAAATCCAAATTTCCAAATCTCTTTCCCCCTCAACTTGCACAACCCAAAGAAATGAACACCTTTCTCTTCCATGCAATCCCTTAGGCTGTTCCATTTTTCTCTAGGGCTCCAACGCTACTGGTCAAGAAATATCACTACTGGAAACTCTAAGGATTATCAATTGTGGACCGTTCTTTTATAACTACCAACAATCTCATGCACATAGGAATCCATTCCCTCTTGGATTGATCAATAATATATTACAACCATCTAGTAATGGATCTACTCTTCCAACCATTCGTTGTCATGCTCAGACCAAGAGAACACAAATTAGCAAGAACGAGGCACCAAAAATGAAAGAGTGAGAAGGGTGTAACAATTAATGAATAAGAATAAGTGAAGCCAGAACAATGAGTGAGTGAGTGAAGAAGAATTGAAGAATAAGAACCCCCAAAACAATCCCCAAGGGATGTTTAGATAATTACAGGATCCAAGAACCACATGGCCTCCCCAAGAAGCTCATGTAACCAATTTTCTCCATAAAATCAATTATGGGTAAATAAAATATAATAAAAAGACTTAGCCCCTTAATCCCCCTCTCTTGTGGAATCATAGCCCCCCGTCTCTTTTGTCCTTGTTTGTCTTGCAACCAATGGTGTATTTTGTTAATTTATATGAAGTATTACATTTCCTAGGCACTCTGACCCCTTTTCAACTTTACCTACACACCAACCTAAGTCACAATTACATAATACATTACATTTCATAATGGTTAAAACTGGTGTGTTACAGTTCTTCGGCTCCAATCAGAAGGAGGCTACGATCCCATGATTTACAAGCTCCAACTTGAAGGAAGCTACAACTCCCCAAATTCTCCAACTCCAACTAGAAGAAGGCTCCAACCTGAAGGAAGCTACAACTCCCCAAATTCTCCAACTCCAACTAGAAGGAGGATCCAACCTAAAGGAAGCTCCAACTCCCTATGTTCTCTGGATGCAACCGCAAGGAGGATATAACTCCCTTTCCTTGCACCATCCTTCCTCCCTGAAACATAAGTATAGACTCAACCTATCACTGATAATAAACCTGTCACTGATAATCAACCTGTCACTGTCACTTTCACTGATAATGATATCTCATCATCAAAATCATCATCAACAAGCTATATATACTCAATCGTATGCCAATATCACTAAGAGCATCTCTCATTCATATGCTCAAAATCATCGACATATGCCTCAAACCATGTGCCAAGAGAATTCCTTAAGCATGTGCCAAACCATTCAAGATATGTCTTAATCATATACTATAACCATCAAAATAGAACACATAGAAAGCATACCTTTATTCATGTAGCAACCTGGTGTATGTGATCACATACTTGCAAACCTTCCTCAACTTATTCAACAAAAGGATAACATCTTCATTTGACTTTACTTCAATCTTGCGGGACTAGTTTTTGGATTAGTCACAAACCCTAACTTTAAACAAGCATAAATATGTACTTATAATGAATAAAGGTCTAAAACTTGTACCCAATATTCATCAATATCTTCTCTAAAATTCCTCCAAGTTTCACTCCTTGAATCATCCCTAAAAGGAGTTATAGCGAAAATGATAGACCTTGTTGAATTCTGGCCTATTCTAGAGAGCGAAATTGTAGAGAATGACACACGATGAATGTTTTATATCTATTTATAAACCTTGCACAAAACATACTAGGGACTGTAGTATTTCCAATGCAGTTGGGTTCACAAAATTTGGATCCTCTATGAAGAAGTTATGACTGTGTTTTTGTAGAACACCTGTTTGAGACTAGTTTCAAGACTAGTCAAAGACCCTATCTTCCACAAAGTGTATCTCCAAAAATATAACGACCCAAATGATGAAATTTTTACCACAAATACCTTGATATGTCTTCTCAACAACCTCCAAGTTTCTTTATCCAAGTCATTCTATTAAAAATATTATAGCGAAAATGGTAAGATGACCTTAAATAACATACCTTAGAACACATCATCACAAGACTTCATCCTCCCTTGGAATTTCACCCTTATTCACTTCATATTACCTCTAAAATTTGCCTCATATCTCCTTGGTTATCTCAGATAAAAAATCAATTGAATTGATGTGACAAATGAACTCCTAGGTGCCTTATTTATACTAGATCTGGCACCCTCTTTTTAGGGCCGATTTGACACAAATAAAATTCAAAATAATTTTTAATTATTATTCCATTGAGGCCGACTTGACCAACAATATCCTTAATATTTATTTTAATATTCATTGCAATGGGGCCAACTTGTAACTTCTTGTTTGCAACAATTTTTCTTCTTTTAATTAATTTGGGGCTGGATTGTCACTTCTTGTTACAATTGTTTAGGGCTTCTTAACCATACTTTAGGGCTTCCATATTCAAGATGTCATATTTTCTCAACCATGAGGAACCACGTGGCATACCACCTACCATTGGAAATGACATAATGAGGACTATCCATATATGAGGTTTGTGCATGCATTTATAACATCCTTCACATTCATTTTATTCAAACAACTTCTGGCTTCATGACCACACCTTTGGGGATTCTTAACCACTTAACCACTTAACCATATTTCTAGGGATTCTTGTAGACTTGTTCAAAGCATCTTCCCATGAGGAACATGCTTAGAGCTACGACATAAGGGGACCACTTTTGTTACTTCTACAAATACACCCATCTCTTGGACTTCTTCTAGGGATGACTTCTAGGATTGACATCAATGACAACTAACTTTCCAAGACTACCAAATCCTCCTCATCCTCGGCCTCTACCGAATCCTCCTCATCCACCCTGATTAAATCCTCTTGGAGTATTATACTATGTAACTCCATTTGTTGATGCATTTTATTCTTGGAATTTGCAAGCATCTACAATGCACTCTTTCATTAAGTCGAATGTGCAACAATCATTCTCATCATGTCCTACAAACTTGCAAAAATTACAAAACAAATTCCTATGCATACTCTGGTACTTCTACAATAATGGACAAGTTGTTGGATGATGTCCCCATGTATTGCATATTTCACAATACACCACTCCTCCCGCCAATGGGTTCAGAGCCCCTATAGCCATATACTGCGCAAATGTTGAGAATTTGTCTTTACGTTGGCATTCTATTTTACATGTAATACACCAAACTTGTTCAGGCTTTTCCTTTCCTTTCACTAGTTCTGAAAACTGAATCATTAGCGAAAAAAACTGCGACTAAACTTGTGCCATCTCCTATAGGATATGCTTCTAAGTTCATTTCAATTTCTAATGCTTCTAGCTATGATGTGACCTTCTTTTGTGTCATAGGACAATGAGTGTGTGAAAATAGACCCGCAATAGACCATTCTTTATGTTGTTCATCAAGAATCTGGAATCTTAATCTACCAATCACATATTTAAACCTCTGATCGTAATCCCAAATTGTCATGTCTTTATTTTCTTAATTTATTTCATCTTTGTGATGTACCACGACTCATATTCCGGCTTCCAAAATTCCTTCAATAAAGCTTGTCCAATTTCTGTCAATGTCCTTGATTTCCCTGTCAGTGTAGTAGTCTGATACTTCATGTACCATAACAATGAATGACCTTTGAACCTCATTGCTAACTGTGCAATATTCATTTCCTCATCCTGGACATTCTTCATAGTCCATATCATCTCACATACAAACATATTCTATTCTAGTTCTTCCGAACCCTCTCCATGGAATTCATGCATCCTTAATGTATTATGTATTCCTGCCATTGTATTATGTGTAGTACTTACCTTTGGTGATGTTGAATGACTCTGGTTCATTGCTCTACTTCCACTATTCTGACTACTATTTTGAATTCCTCCACTAAATACATTTTGTCTTGACAAAGTTGCAGTTTCTTCTTCATATCTTGGTCACACACATGGGGTCATGGGTTCGACACATATTCCAATATGAGATGGACTTCCCTATTATGTTGGACTGCACCAAGGATCCTTTTCTTTCTCTTCCCTTTCTCTGCATGGTGTGATATTGGGGTATGAGGTTCCTATTCTTCTTCTTCTTGTTCTTATTTTGTTTAGTTAGACTTTGGATCATCCAAATCAAACTCTATTTTCTCAGGTTCTTCTTCCCCTAGTAGGAATTCATATTTGGGAACATCTTTAACCTCTCTAAAAACAACATCCCGACTGTAAACAATATTATTAGTTTCTAGGTTCCAAATATTATAACCTTTCATACTATCTTTATAACTAATAAATATCACTTTTCATCTTTATTATCCAACTTACTCCTATTTTCCTTTGGAGCATGTACATAATCATCACAAACAAACACCTTGAGATGTTGAAGAGAGGGTTTCTTACCAGTGCATACCTCATGTGGATTTGTTTCCACCAACGTTGATGAGGGTGATCTATTGACCAGGTAACATGAAATACCCACTTCCTCTACCCAAAATTCCTATTCTAACCCAACACCAATGGGCATGCTCCTTTCTTTTCCATCAATGTCCTATTCATCCTTTCTGCAACCTTATTCTATTGAGGTGTGTATGGAGTAGTTTTCTTCCATACTGTACTGAACTTCATACAAAACTCTTCAAATTCATTCCCGCAGAATTCTCCACCATTACCTGTCCTCAAAACCTTTATTTTATTCTCTATTTTATTTTCTACAAGAGCCTTAAACTCCTTAAAATTATCAAATACCTCATATTTCTTCCCAGTAAAATAAATCCACGTGTTCCTTGAGAAATCATTTATGAATGAAACATAATAGACATATTTACCTAGTGATGGAATAGGCACAGGTCCGAACACATCAATGTGTATCAACTCTAAGATCCCCTTTGGTATTGTAGCACAAAATGAGAATATTACTCAATTCGATTTACCATATATGCAGTATTCACACAAATCAAAATCCAGGGTGTAATTAGACATACCTTCAACCATGTTGTTACCGTGTAGTGTTTGAAGGCCCTTTTCTCCAATATGTCCCAGTATTTAATGCCACAACATGGTCTTGTTTCTAGGGATAGTATGGATCCTATATTATTTAGAACATACTAGCCACTTTGGGTAGAGCATTAGAACAAACCATGAAAATTGAAGCAATGTCCAGATACCCTAGGAATTTGTGCATGATGAGATCCCCAAAGCTAATAATATTTCACAATTCCAAGGCCAGATTTCCATGCCGACTAAGAAAATTTAGGAGTTTTCCCTACCTAGAGGAGGTCGACCATAGGTCTGGTGCATTCTTTTCTATGCTGAAGGACATAAAGTGGCAGAGTGTCAAAGATTGTGGGGTGAAGAAGATATTAACCACCATATACCTCCACCACCAGTCATACCATTAGGCATTGTTACACAAGTTGCGATTGCGACACCATTCCATGCACTTGTTCAATTCTAGGACTTCTTGACTCAGAAAGGGGGTCAACCCAATGAGTATTGTGATATTTGCAGACACCATGGACATTCTTCGAGATGTTTCCCCATTTTATATAAATATACATCTATCCCAAATATGGTGTATTGTGAATTCTATGGGTCGACTACCCATACGGCCAAGTAATGCTGTGCTTTAGATGCTCTTGTGGATATACTAGAATGATATTCCTTTAGGATTGATGAAGCCTGTCAATTATTTGGAGGAGGTTGTAGAGGCGGAGGAGCTTTTAGAGGAGGCTAAGCTAGAGACAGAGGACCCACTCACTACTACAACTATGACGAACATGTCCACCTTGCAAGGGACTACCCACATCTGAGGAGACCATGGTGCACACACTACCAAAATGATACCCATGCTATTGAGGACTGTCCTAACCTGATCGCACGATGGGAAGATCATGCAAGACAAAATGGGTCCAATTTGATAAACTTTTAACCTAGGCCAATTGTGGAAGAGAGGCAGTCCAACATTCATGTTATAACAAGGAAAAGAAAAAAGACTGGTGTCAATGCTGAACATCTTAATCGAGATTAGATTTAGAAGGTAGTACCTAAACTCCCATATGATCTTGTACAACAAAAGGATTTTTTTTAGAATGTAGTAGAATTGTTCCTCCAGATGTCTAACTACGCTATACCAAAAGTTGTGAATCCAAGCTATACCCCTCCTTGTCAAGTTGCGGAAAAGTTGGTCCTATCCAAGGGCCCATCATATGAGTAAAACAACACTATCACCTTATTGTTGCAACGCTTTTTTGATATCTTGGATGATGGACACCTTACCCCAAAGTTTCAGAACACCATTAACACAACTCTGGGAGTTGAGGGCAATGCAGATGGATCTATATCTGCTAATCTTCTCGAGAGGAATGTAGGTTGAATACATCGATGAAAGAAGAGGTTAAGATGCGAGTTCAAACTAAATTCCCATATTGATGGGTATGAAATTAATGATGCCATGCTGGATTTGGGCTTAGATGTTAATATCCTACCAAAGTAAATGTGGGAAGCTATGGGAAAACCCATGTTGGTGTATTCCCCAATTCAATTGCACATGGAAAACTAGTATTGTATTTAACTAGTAGGGAGGCTAGAAAATGTGGAACTATATCTAGCCAGAGTAAAGACTATTTCTAACTTCGAGGTGATTGAGATGATGTTGGAGAAGGATCCATATCCAACCTTTCTTGGAATTTATTGGAAATATGAAAATTATGCTGTGATCAACTTGAAGAAGGAATCCATGAC
>ML842553.1:0-39520 GCA_009831015.1 Picea engelmannii
TATATATATATATATATATATATATATATATATATATATATATATATATATATATATATAATACATTGTTAATAACATACTACTACAACTATTTTACACATATGCAACCCATATCAACTAATATGGATATACAGTTCTTTCAACTAGATTTATTTATAAATGCAATAACAAAGATATGGAAACAACTGTATAAATACTAAAACATCATCAACATAGTACCAAATTTAAATACACAGCTGAAAAATACATATTTAAAAAATATGATGTTGGGAAACAAATGGAACAACCACGTTCCACCCAGCCGTAGAACATAACAACCACAATCACTTGTTCTGATCACCCCCTAGCCCGACCATGAGTCCATAAGGGCGAACTGAATTATCCTCCATAGCTATAGTCACCATCAAGAGATCATAAAATTGTTTTCCTGACACTATAAATGCACATAAAAACAAACAATTCTCCATTCCTCCAACATACTAAGCAATGTCATGCCTCCCACATATGTTGTTTATATTCTTGTTCCTAGGAATTTCCATTGCTTTCCCTCCTTGGGGAAATTCACAGCTTTAAAAATCCCTGATATTTAGGGTCTGTTAGTGGTAAAATTCAACTTCTTCCAATTGTAAAAAAAGTCGTAAGGTAACTCAAACCTGTTGCCCACTCATGGAGTCATGGTTAACTATTTTTAACCTGACTGTTCCATTTGTCTTCCAGCATTAAATTTATTAAAAAAAATTCTCATATCTGTGTCCAATAAAAGAGGACAATTGGGAAAGTCAAATATTTGCACAACATTCATAAAATAATTAATTACATAATCCAAAATTCCAAATTCTTATTTTCCATAAATGGAAAATAATTTCCAAATTCGAATTTTCCAAAAACAAAAATTTATTTCAAAATTCAACTTAGAATTTAATTTTCTAAAATTTGAGGATATTACATCGTCTCCCCCTTAAGTACACCTCTATCCTCATTGTTAATTCCCCTCTCGAAATAGGGTTGGATAATATTTCAGCATATCTTCTTCCAATTCCCAAGTGGCCTCCTCGAGACTAAAGTGATTCGATTGCACTTTTACCTGGGCGATGTCTCTATTCCGTAGTTTTGTTTCTTTCCTGTCTAGAATGCGCAGAGGTTCCACTTGGAACTCGCCTTTTGGTTCCACCTGTACCATGTTCCAATCAATTATGTGAGTAGGATCATGAATATATATTTTTAGTAATGAAACATGTAAAACATTATGAACTTTAAAATTTGTAGGAACTGCTAGTTGATACACCACAAGTCCGATTCAAGTTAAAATATCGAAGGGGTCACAAAACGTTGGCACCAACTTTGAAAAATTTCCTAGCTTTAGAGAGCTCCTTCTTGCTTTGAATTTTAGATATACATGTTCCCCAATTTGAAATTCTTGATGTCTTGTTTTTAAATATGCATAACTTTTATGTCAGTCTTGGGCCTCTTTTAAGTTTCGTTGTACTATTTTTACCATTCTCTCCATTTCATGGAGCATTTCTGGTCCCACCATAATTCTTTCATGTGGATTATCCCAACTAATCGTGGTCGTGCATTTTCTTCTGTATAATACTTTGAAGGGACTCATCTTAGCTGATGTTTGATAGCAATTATTTTAAGAAAACTCAACTAAGTGTAGGTACTCCTCCCACTTAGGTTGTTTCATCCTTACGTACATTCGCAACATATCTTCGACAATTTGGTTTGTTCATTCTATTTTACCATCCTTTTGTGGGTGGTATCTTGTGATGAAATTTGGGTTAGTATCCAAACCTGCAAACAATTATTTCCAAATAGTTGACGTAAATTTGACATCTCTATCGGAAATCACTATCTTAGGAATTCCATGCAATCTAAATATTTCTTTCATAAAAATTTCAGCGATATTAATCGCTTTGTAAGTAGACTTCACAGGTATAAAATGTGCAGATTTTATTAGTTTATCAATCACTACAATAATTGAGTCATTTTGTTTTTGAGTCTTAGACAAACCTATGATGAAGTCCATTGATATAATCTCCCATTTCCATTCTGGTATAGGCAGAGGTTGTAACAAACCTGCTAGATGTTGAAGTTCATCCTTTACCTTTTGACAATCTAAACATTTAGACAAATATTCAGTTGTTTCATTCTTCATGTTAGGTCGATAATTTTTTTTTCTTAATGTTGTTATCGTTTTCTGGTATATTGGGTGACCAAAATATGGATTTTTGTGCAGTTTGTAAAAAAATGTTGTCTTTAAATCAATGTAATTAGGTACATACAGCCGGTTCTTGAACCTTAACAGTCCATTTTTATCTATACTCGGATCTGTTATGTTCTATTTTTCTCCATTTCGTTGCAATTATGTTGTTTTAATGTAATTTTGGTCATTACTTCTTGCATATTTTATTCTCTGTTCGATATCATTTTATGCTTTCTTGATACTTACTTCATAGAGTCTATTAGTTCTCTGACTTAGTGCATCTACAAATTTGTTTTCCTTACCTTCGATGTGTCATACCTCAAAATCAAGCTCACTTAAAAAGGCTAACCATCTTGCTTACATTGCATTGAGATCTGGTTGACTGAGCAAATACTTTACACCACTATTGTTGGTTAGTAACAAAAATTTTCTTCCCATTAAATAATGTCACCACATTTTTAATGCATGAATTACGCCCGCTAATTCTAAATTGTGACTTACATAATTTCGTTCATGTTCTCCAATTTATGTGATTCATAACAGATGACCTGTCCATCTTGTGTTAGCACACCTCCTAATCCCTCTTTGCTTGCATCCACACAAACTGTGAAATCTTTATCAGGATCTGCTACCTTTAGGATATGTGTTGTAGTTAACAATCTTTTTATTTTATCAAAATTGTCCTGACACTTTTGTGACCAAGCCAATTTTATTCCCTTTTTTTGTAGTGATGTAATCAGATACACGATCCTGGAAAAACCTTTGATAAATCTCCAATAATAACCGGTAATTCCCATAAATAATTTGATGTCTGCTACATCCTTAGGGATAGGCCATTTCATAGTGGTTTTTATCTTTTCTAGATCAACTGAAATACTATCTTTGGATATTACGTGTCCAAAATCATGTATCTTTCTTTGTTAGAAGTCACACTTATCAAACTTAGCACACAATTTATGTTCCCTTAAAGTATGAAATACTATTTTCAGATGTTCTTTATGTTCTTCTTCTATTTTTTAGTAAACTAAAATATCATCGATAAAAACCAAAACAAATTTATCCAGATATTGGCTGAATATACTATTCATCAAGCACATAAAGGTTGTTGGTGCGTTAGTAAGCCTGAATGGGATTACGAAAAACTCATAGTCTCCATAACGTGTTCTAAAAGTTGTTTTATTTATATCTTCATCCTTTATTCTAACTTGGTGATAACGAGACCTTAAATCCATCTTAGAGAATATATTTTCTCCTCCAACTTGATCAAAGAGATTGGTAATCTTGGGTAAGGGATACTTATTCTTCATCGTCATTTTATTTAGTTGTCGATAGTCAATACACAGTCTCAAAGTCCTATCTTTCTTCTTAACAAATAAAACTGGTGCTCCCCAAGGTGAAACACTTGGTATGATATATTCCTTATTTAGTAGTTCTTGTAATTGAATTTTCAATTCTGTTAATTCAGGTAGGCTCATTTTATAAGGTGCCTTAGATATTGAGGCAGATCCAGGTAGTAGGTCGATTGAGAAATCTATATCTCTCCTTGGAGGTAGTTCTCGTATTTCATCTACAAATACCTATTTGAACCCACTTAGGACGATAAAGTCTTCTAAACTCGGTTTTCTTTATTCCCTTAGGAGGTTAGTTACTTGTACATCATAAATTTGGAAACCTTTGTTAATACATTTCTTAAATTGCATCATTGATATTTTCCTACCAGAAACTGGTTTTATAGATTCCCCGTACCATTCTAAATGTGTTATTTTCATCTATGTACACAAATGACTTTTCGTAACAGTTTAATATCACTTTATGTTTCTCTAACCAACACATTCCAATGATTAAATCGTAAGACCCCAAAGGTAATATGTTCAGATTTAACTTTGTACTTTGAGCATCTATGCTTAGTTCACAATTATAAATAAAATATGTTACCTTTCTTTTGGTCCCTATTGCTAACTGTACTATCCATGACTTAGCATGGTTTACCTTCTTTAACTTGTTCAATTCAACTAAAGACAGAGTAATATAACTCAAACTAGCTCCTGGGTCAATTAGTATAGAGACATCATGGTTATGAATTTTACCTTCAACCTCCACAATAGTGGATTGATGATCTGCTTGTATGCCATCCAGAGCTTCATCGATTTTATACACGCTTCTACCAATATATCCAACCATTGAATCCTCTTGAAGGTTATGGACTGAAGCTCTTGTTGTAGGATTTAAGCATGGACAATTTCTCCTCAAGTGGGGTTCTCCACACTCCCAACACTTCAATTTTTCTCTGGGAATGTCCCCAACCTTCTTGACTCCCAGGTTAACCGGTCCATTTCCCCCTTTGGCATTCTGTGTATTAGAGTGATAATCCTTCATTTGGGAACCTTTCGCCATATTACAGAAAGAGGATGGTTGGAAGCCTTTCTTACGGTGATTCATTATGTCATGTTTCTTGTCTTTCCATGCCTTGGGAATTTCATATCTCTGTTTGTACTGATCATAACACATCTGAGCCTTTCTAAACACTTCATTTAAAGACTTGGGGTTGTCAAATTCAATTTTTTCCTTGTATGACTATGTTAGAGAGCTCAAGAACCTTTGTATCTTTACTTTGTCCTCTTTGATGTACGATATAAACCTCAACAGATATAGAAATTTATTTATCATATCATCCATGGCCATTTGTCCTAGTCGTAGTTCGTAAAATTCCTTAGTTTCTCTTTCGTAATAACTTTATGATAAGCATTGATTCTTGATATATTTTTTAAATTATGACCATTCCATTCGTTTTTCTTTCAATCCCTTGGCTAATTTCAGGCCTTGCCACCAGATACTATCTTTTCCTTTTAAGTTGTAAATGGCCATTCTGACTTTCATATTACTAGAGTAGTTATAAATGTGGAAGTATTTCTTTATATCTAGTAACCATGCTTCAACCTCCTCACCAGTCTTTGATTTTCCATCAAAGGTGGAAGGTTTTATTTTCTTGAATTCACATTCCATGTGGTCCACTTGTTTTCTTTTTCTTTATGTAGATGCTTTGTTTTTTGTCATGTATGTGTCTTCGGAAGAACTATCCTCTTTTTAGGTTTCATGACCAGAATTCTTAGAGGACGTTTTGTTGATCTCTTCCTCTTTTTCATTTTCCTTTGGACTTTTCTTTGTTACTATACCGTGTATTAGCATTTCATTTATTTCCAACTGATCTTCCTATGCTTTCTTCAACTTTTCGTTATTTGCTTTAAATCCTTGTAATTCCACGATGAGGTTTCACATCGTTTCCAAGACTTGAGTGTCTAAAATCCCTTCACTGTTATGTTCTGGGTCTCTAGGGAGTTCCTAGTTTTCATTCCCTTCAGGTATATCTCCTTCTTCATTCTATGCTGACATTTTTACAATAAACAAATTGCTTTTCTATTTGTAACAGTAAATGTGTTTGTTAGATTTATTTCTAGGAAACAAAATAAAATTTTGGTGCTTCCCTAAGGTCCAAGCACTGTAACCTATAACTCTGATACCATATGTAATGTACCCCAAAATTCACTATTTTTTTTTTATGGTAAGGAAATAACATTTAATAATTCACTTAACCTTCGTGACACAAGAATATCTATTTAAAAAAAATTTAGTCACTGTGAAGTTTAATGTCCAATTAAACTTCTTATTACTATAACTTCATGGTACTTTCATTATATTAATTCCTACTATAATATAACGTGGTAATATACTTGAAGTTCTCGCATCTGATCACATTATTAAAGGTTAACTAGGACTAATAAGTTCCTATTAACAAGAATCTATTGCACATATACTAGGTCGCATCATGCCCATGCTAACCATATCAAAAGTTATAATTCTAACATAGGAAATTATAAATTTTTACTTAAGTAAGGTCCTCATGTAAGAAAAGTGACTATGGTGTTATGTCCCTAGTGGACTAGGATACATAACCACCATAGACGAAGACTTCGTGTTAGGGTCAAGAACCTTCTATACTTACCATACTAAACATCCCAAAGTATAAGTTCACAGGTAGCATATTATATCTAGTGGTAGTTATGTAGGAGGTTAACCATGCATAGTTAACAAGGTGACCTTTTTGGTTACCTGTTCGAGGTTTGGTATTGGCATTTAATCCAAGCAATCTCATTAATGGTGGAATAACCAACCCTAGTACCCTCTAGGCTTGTCACCGTAGTGATATGCCCACTATGGGCTTGACACTTTAGATTTTTCACGTGGCCAAGAGTGGGCTGGTGTACTTGACACTCTTGCCCACCCTCTAGGGGCTTGATATACCATTACTTCCTTCATAACTCTTCTCATGATTCTATTCCACTTGGTCATCTTCCTATTTACACTCTACAACTGGTGTTATCACTCAACCTTGGAAGGGTATTCCACCCTGGAGATGGTATTCGGCCCCGTGGAGTACTCGACCTTGGAGATAGCATTCAACTCTACACAGTAAGTAACCTACTATCCCATTATGACTATTTTAGACGTAATATTCTATAGTGAAGTTTTGTTCTCCTTCTTCTATGTTCATGGGAATCCCTCCTCCTGTTAACTAAACTCCTGTATAAAAACACTTTGAAAAGACTTTCAATGTCTGGTGTAAATATATGCTCTTTCTGGAAATAAGATCTGTGTAGTTTAAATACATTGTACTCTTTGTGTGTGAGATCCTCCATTTATAAACTGAATATTATTTTAAGAGTAGTTTCATTTGAAAATATAAATGTGGTAAGCCTTATGTGGGTTCCCTCTTCTGTCTATGCATCGTGCCTTCTCTGGTAAGAGTAGTCTCTGAGTATAAGTTCTCTTTGTGATTTTATCCTCCTTCTGAGCATCATGTACTCCTCTGTGGAAATACCTCTGTGTATTCATTTCTTTGTGGGTTTTTCCTTCGACTAAGTGTCGTGTGATTCTTTGTAGAAATAATCTCTCTATATTATTTTGTTGTGGGTTTTACCCTCCATCTACTGCAATTGTGTAAATCTCTGTGGAAATGATCTATGTAAGTCATTTCTTTATGGGTTTTTCCCTCTGTCTATTGCATCGTGTAAATCTATATGGAAATGATCTCTGTAAGTCATTTCTTTGTGGGTTTTACCATCCATCTATTGCATCCTGTAAATCTCTGTGTATCATCTCTTTGTAATACTACTGCTCTCTGATATCTTTATGAAATATTTTATGCTCGCAAGGTGTTTCGATTACACAGGGTAAAACACCCACGGCTTTTGTTTGGAGTTACTGTGTAAGGGACACCAAAACCCTCAGGACCTGGGTGAAGGTTAATGTTAATAGTAGTTAAGCCATCCCAGACTTGATCGCTTATAGTATTCAACTCTTAGTTAATACGTCTTGAATTTAGTTACTTTTACTGTGTATAAAATTTGTTCTTTTACTTTATAAATTCAAATGGTAAGGTGGGAGATCCTTATTCATTGAAACAACATTCAATGTGTGCAAATCATGGCTAAGTCAAGTCCTTATCGAGAAGGAAACTTACTCAGTAACTGTGGGTACCCATGGCTATTTTCGTCTCGTCCCTTTCAACACTAGTTCGACTGTATAATTTTACTCATTTACAATACTAAGACAATTTTCCATTTGATAACTCTAATTGAACTTACAACATTCTCTTATGAATTTAAATCAATACTTAGATTTTCGTTTTCTTTTAATAAAGAATTATCCCTTACGAAAATATTCACATAACCAGATCACCTTCCAAGCATCGTTGTGGTAATTTCTGATTCAAGGCTTCTTTAATTATATAATTTGTATGAATGTCCAAATTGTCAATAATAATTCTTTGTCTATGTTTTATACTTGTGATTTTCATTTTTTGTAAGTATTACTCTTGTCAGTGTATAATGTAGCTTTGTTTAAACAATTACCCTTGCTTGTGTATAATGTAACTGTGATTAAAGTAAATTTCTCCCACAGTAGATTTGACCCTATATCAAGAGTTGAATTACTCTTTTCCAAAGTAATATTTTCCGGTTATTATAACTCATTTATTGTTTTTCTACAGTATCCCTTTAACTTTGTCAATATTTTACTTTTTCAATCTTGTAACCTACAGGAGATCAAGATTTTTGTTCTCAATTGAAATACTTGCTTATGTTTTTATGTTTGCGCAATTAATAATATTGTCGCCAATATATACAATGATGATGTGTCCCATTTTGTCTTGCGAGGGAACCCATCAGGTGAACAATGCACCAACTCCCCTTCTCGATCTTGGATTGATGACTTCACAAGTCAACAAGGATGCTCCATATCAACATCGAAACCCAACTTAAGTGATTTTAATTATTTATTTGATGCATACTGAATAATTTTGTACATTATTAAGTTACTAAAATCATTTATATGTTTCTTATAGGTTTGAGAGGAACCTCATGCACTTGGCGAAGTACTCGGCCTGTCCACAAAAGGTATTTGGGTTCCATATTCATCCACTAGTCCTTCTGAGTATTTGCGAACAAACTTATGTAGTCCTTTAAATTTCTGTTTTGACTAGATAGGTAGTCCTGGTATTTAAGGAACTCAACTGTAACATTGAATTATTGATAGTAATAAAGATGTATGTCAATTTTTTCAAATGACATGTACTCTACTATATCATGTGTCTTTCTATCATATTTGACAAAACATATATTGGGACTTTATTCTTTTGTTTGACATAACAACAACAATTATAAAGTAGTTTTGTTCATGCTTATATATGTCTGTATTCATATATATATATATATATATATATATAAACTACATTGTTAATAACATATTACTACAACTATTTTACACTGGGGCGACCCATATCAACTAATATGGCTATATATTTCTTTCAACAAGATTTGTTTATAAATGCAATGAAAAAGATATGGCAACAATTGTATAAATACTAAAACATCATTATCATAGTACCAAATTTAAATACACATCTGAAAATACATATCTGAAAAAGTTGATGTTGGGAAACAAATGGAGCAACCACGTTACACCCAATTGTAGAATAGAACAACCACAATCTCTTGTCCTGATCACCCCCTAGCCTGACCATGAGTCCATAAGCGCGAATCGAATTATCCTCCTTAGCTATAGTCACCATCAGTAAATCAGAAAATGATCTGTCTCACACTGTGAATGCTCATAAAAACAAACAATTCTCCATTCCTCCAACATACTAAGCAGCATCCTGCCTCCCACATATGTTTTTTATATTATTGTGCCTAGGTCTTTCTGTTCCTTTCCCTCCTAGAGGAAATTCCCAGCTTTACAAATCACTGATTTTTAGGGGCTTCTAGTGGTCAAATTTGACTTCTTCCACTTGTAAAAATCATCCCTGAGGTAACTCAAACATGTTCCCCACTCATGGAGTCATGGTCAACTACTTTTAACCCAATTTTTTCATTTATCTTCCAACATCAAATTTATTAAAAGTTTGTCTCATACATGTGTCCAATAAAAGAGGATAGTGGGCAAGTCAAATATTTTCCCAAAAATCATCAAATAATTAATTACATAATCCAAAAATCCAAATTCGTATTTTCCATAAATGGAAAATAAATTCCAAATCTGAATTTTCCAAAAATGGAAATTTATTTCAAAATTCAACTTAGAATTTAATTTTCTAAAATTTGAGGACATTACACATAGGAGTGATCAGGGAAATTAAATTTAGTTGAGTGGGATTAACAGTATAAAGTGAAAAGGTTGGAAAATATGAAGTATACGTAGTAGTAGGGGATACAAAAGGATCTGAAGAACCCTAAGGAGGCATGGTGAACACTTAAATGTTCACTAGTCATTTTCCTTTGTCAAATATGTATACTTATTTGGTTGGGGATTTAGGATTAGTATGATGTTAACAAATTTACTGACTTAATGATAAATATAACCTCAAAACGAGAACTCTTGATCCAGGTGGATATTGGTGGCCACCCACCTATTCCAACTAGCTTCTCATGACAATTTTTAGTTCAACACGTTCTTCTGTACTTGTTTGTAATTGTGGGTTCTACACTTCTAGGGTTGTATAAATCCATACACATATTCCAGGTCGATATTGGTGGCCTCCCACCTAATCCAACTGGCTTATTTTGTATGTTTTTATGTCAACACATATTTATGTACTTCTAGGGCCTTTTGGGGGCTCTAAACAATGTTTTTTTGGCTCGCCACAATCAAACTGTAGACAGAGTTAGATTTTGCCAGCGTAATGCGTATTTATGGAAAATACCTTTCCAACGAGCTATCACACACCTAAAACGTATTTCGTATGTAAAAGTGACGACCCTGGGAAGTTGAGGTACCAACTTATCCATAGGGGCCCACATAACTTTTGGGGTTAGTTTTTTGGATGTATAGGGTTTTGGAATTCATGAGTAATGTTAAAAAGGACTTTGCAGCCTCATTGTAATCATTATCATCAAACAGATTCTCGTAGCAGCCACATCTCTTCTCAGAGATAGCTACCACCATTCAAGCAAGTGTTTCAGTTCTGCAGTTTTACAGTTTCAACCTATTTCATTTATTTGATAGAAGATATTGTTCATTGGATATATATGTTGGTATTCATATCTATGTGTTTATTGTATTTAGTCTATTAATCAGTTCATTTTTCCCCTAAATCCAAATCAATGGTATCAAAGTGGGATGCTCTTCATTTAATTTTGTTTGTGCATGTCCCCGACAAGATCTGGGTACAAGAAGTTAGGACTTGCACCAATCGATCTGTTTCAAGATCGGTCATGCCGAGCTCGAAAACAACCCATGGGGGACGAAAATAAATATGATGGAGCATGATATCCTTTTAAAATGTTTCTCTAGGAATCCTTTATGCGACAAAGGAATGAAATGATGGACAACTTTGCGCAATTCCTTCAGCGACTACCCACAGGAGAAGCATCTTCATCAAGTGGCCATGCAACCCCCTTCAAAGTATAGGTAAATTTTGATATTCCATTATTTGAAGGACTGATAGATGAAGATGTTGTAGATAAATGGTTGAATCTTCTTGAATGGTATTTTTCAGTCCATAATTGTTTCGAAAGGGAAAAGATTACTTTTTCACTCCTCAAGGCCATCCCCCATGTTAAGGATTGGTGGGATACCTACTCTAAGCAAAGGGCCATAGAGGAATATGCAATATTTTTGGTTGCCCCTATATGGGATTCCTTCTTGGATGACATTAAAGAACAATAATACCATGTTGGAAGCTACGAGGACTAGTACATAAAATGGACCACCCTGCGTGAGGAAAGGGACCAGACAGTACCATTTTCACTAATATTTTCCATACCCTGTGTACCAAATTGGGTATCAAAGACTCTGAGAGACACATGGTGCTAAAATACTACGGTTTTTTACATAGATACATTCAAATAGAAATAAATTTTCTAGAAATAACCTCATTAGGTACGGCTTATAGATATGTTGTCAAGATCGAGTAGAAATTTAAGCAGAAGAGGTGAGATGCAAACTCCTCACAGCCAAAGCAAGGAAAAGGGAGCCCCAACCCACACAGTAAGGGACAAAGAAAATATGACAACTCTCAGGACAACCAGTCCAAGCCGCAACACAAGAAGGACAATGAGAAGACGAATAAGGACACGGGAAAATGGTGTGAATACCATAAAATCCCTTGGAACGACATTGAAGAATGTCTCTCTAAGAAGTCACGCATGGCCGAGATGAAGGATTCTGAGTCAGAGGTCGATTCTGACTCAGAATCAAATCCATAAGGAGGAAAGTGGATTATCGATGTTGAACCTAGTGCCATTGTCTCTACCACTAAATTCCAGCCAAGCGAACTAGAAGAAACAAAGGAAAGGGAACGCCTCTTTCACACGCAAATGTGGGTAAAGGGGTATCTTCTTCATTTGATCATCGATAGCGACAATCAGAAGAACCTGATCTCAGCAGAGGTCATTAAGCCACTAGACTTGCCGAAAACACCGCACCCATGACCCTACACCATCAGTAAGCTTATCCAAGGAAGAGATCTCACTGTTAACCAAGAGTGTTGTTTTCCCTACGACATCAAGCCTTTCAAAGACGAGGTATTGTGTGATATTGATCCCCTTGAATTTTGTGATGTTCTTTTAGGACAAACATAGTTGTGGAAGCATCATGATGTGTATGAGTCTAGACCCTGTAGTGTTATCACTACTTTGGGTAAAGAATTGTACAAGATACCAAAGGTAACGTCGCCTATCACTATTTCTTTAATCTATGCTAAGCAATGCAACAACATCATTTCCTAGACCGAGAAGTTCATCTTCTTTGTGATCCATGCTCATAATAAGAAAAAGGTCCCCGCCACATCCGTGGCCTCTACACAGAGCCTCCCTTTGCAATAGAAGCCAGTGGACGAGATAGTGTAAGAGTACCAAGACATCTTATCCTCACCCACCAAGGTACCAATGCACTACCAACTCAAGTATTGAATTGATATAAACCCCGATGCACCTTTTCCTAATGGACCAGTCTATCATTGTTCACTGATGGAAAATGAAAAAATCAAGCATCAGATCCAAGAGATTATTCAAAAGGGGCACATCATACCCAACTCTTTTCCTTGCGGAAGCCCGATTGTACTAGTGCAGAAGAAGGATGGGACCTGGTGACTATGCATTGATTATAAATAATTAAACAAAATCACAGTGAGGAACCGATATCCAATTCCTAGGATTGATGACCTTCTTGACCAACTCAAGGGGGAAATGTTATTCATCAAGATTGACCTAAAGTATATCTACCACTAGGTTCCCATCAAACCAATTGATGTATGGAAGACAACTTTCAAATCTAAATAAGGTCCCTTCGAATGGTTGGTCATGCCCTTTAGCTTAATAAATGCACTAGCCACTTTCATGAGGTTGATGGATGATCTATTGATATCCTTCACCAACTCTTTTGTGGTGGTATATTTGGATGACATCCTCATCTTCAACAGAACTTGGGAGGAGCACATGCAGCATATTCAACAGGTTCTGAGCACTCTACAACAACAAACGATATATGCCAACTTAGAAAAATTCTCCTTTGGTCTGAATAGGGTCCAATACTTGGGCTACAATGTTGATGAACATGGGTACATGTTGATACAACTAATATTCAAGTCATCCGTGATTGGCCAACCCTGACCACACTAACCGAGCTTTGAAGCTTCTTGGGAATCACAAACTTTTACCGACGATTTGTGTTGGGATTCTCCCATATTGCATGGGCCCTCAATCAAGTGACCAAGGGAGGCGGCTGGGAAACGTTCGTGTGGGGGAGGGAACAATAACGAGAATTTGATGATATGAAGAATCACTTGTGCTCAACTCCGGTACTCTCCTTTCTCGATTTGCAAAAACTGTTCTATATTGATATTAATGCATCGGACTATGTTGTAGGCACAATTCTCACTCAACATGGTCATCCGGTGGCATATCATAGTAAGACACTCTCAGATATTGTCTGGAAAAACCCCACCTATGAAAACTAAATGTATTCCATTGTACAAATCGGTCGTCAATGGAAACATTACATTCTAGGAAAGGAGATGATCATCCACACTGATCACAAGCCTCTACAGTTCATACAAATACAGGGGAATATGCACAATGACCGCCATTAGAAGTGGTCCACCTACCTGCAAAAATTCCATCTCAACATCAAGTATAAGACATGGAGAAAATATCATGTTATTGACTGCATCAGTTGACCTCCCATAGTTGCACTCACCCCTGCATGCCATTCCTATGGACATGAGGCCTGAATGGCCCCAAATTTATTAGCAAGATCCAAACTTTTCCACCACCTATTAGCTCTTGGGTACAGGCTCAAATGTCACCTATTTTCACATTTAGGATGGACTATTATGCCATCTAGGACATCTTTGTGTCCCTGCAAGTGAGCATGCAAAGATGATTTGGGAATCCCACTACATTCGAATGGAAGGGCATTTTGGTGTGGATAAAACTGTGGTCGTTCTATAGAAACACTTTTATTGGAAAAAACTTCAACAGGATGTCAATAAGTATATCAGATCATGCACTTCATGTTCCATTTCCAAGTCAACCATCAAGAAGAAAGGATTATACACCCCTCTTCCTACCCCCGAGAAGCCTTGGGAATCCATATCGATAGATTACATGTCTGGCCTTTCATCCACCAAGAAAGGAAATTATTGTGTATTTATGGTCGTTGATCGGTTTTCGAATATGGCCATCCTCACAGCTTGCAAGAAGAACATCACAATGGAATATACTACCAAGAAATTCTTCGAACGAGTGTGGGTCCATTTTAGGATACCATAGACCATCATCTTTGACTAGGACAACAGGTTACTCAACACATTTTGGTTGAGTCTCTAGTCACTGCTGGACACCAAGCTCACTAAATCCACTGCTTTCCACCCCTGAACAGACGACCAAACATAGGTCGTCAATCAGATGATTTTGCACATCCTTCACATGTACAACTCTAAGCATCCGCGTAAATGGGATGAGAGTATCCCTTATGTTTAACACACTTACAACATGCCTCTCGATAGCTCCACCAACCATATCCCATTTAAGGTGGGGCTGGGATTCCAACCCTTGGGTCCCATTGATGTTGCACTACCTCTTGCAAACACATAGACAAACTTTTCCCATGTTCATTCTAAGAATGACAAAGCCACCAAATTCATTCAATGGATTCAACACATCCACCAACAATTCCATGAGATTTTGAGGAAAGCCAATGCTAAGTATAGGAAGCGCCATGATCAACAGAGGGTACCGCACCAATTTCATATTGGAGACAAGGTCTGGTTACATTTGAATAAATATCGTCTTACATGGACCCATCGAAATCTCCTCCCACTTTTCTATGGGACTTACATTATCACCAAGGCTATGGGTAGCAATGCTTTTGATCTCAACACTCCACCCTTCCTTGGCTTTCACCCAGTGTTCAATGTGGATCTCCTTCAACCATATTTCCCACCATTATTGGACACCTGAGAGATCAGAGAACAAATGACACCAACATAGCTCAACCTTGACTACATGGAACATGCATCCACTGATCATATTGTGGACACAGAGGTCAAGGGAACTCGTCAGTAGAGGATCAATATTTATCAGATTGTCAAGGCAGGGAATTTCCTCCACCAAGGAAAGTGGCTCACCTGAGGCCAAATTCAGAAGAATTTTCCTCACCTGATGGGGGACTTCAAAAAAAAGGAGACCATTGGTTCCTAATGGGGAGTACTGATCCAAGCGGATATTGGTGGCTACCTAGCTATTCTAATTGGCTCCTCTTGACATTTTTTAGTTCAGGACATTCTTCTGTACTTATTTGTAATTGTGGGTTCTACACTTTCGGGGCTTTTTGAAGCCCTACACATATTCCAGGTGGATACTGGTGGCCTCCCACCTGATCCAACTAACTTATTTTGTATGTTTTCATGTCAACACATCTTTCTATACTTACAAGGTCATTTTTGGGCCCTAAATAGTGTTTTTTTGGTTCGCCATAGTCAAATTATAGACAGAGTCAAAGTTTGACGTCGTAATGCGTAGTTATCAAAAATGAATTTCCAACGGGTTATCACACGCTTAAAATAGAGGTCGTATGCAATAGTTACAATCCTAGGAAGTTGAGGTACCAACTTACCCATAGGGGCCCACATAACTTTTGGCGTTTCATCTCCTAGGGTTAGGTGTTTGGATTTCTATGGTTTTAGCATTCATGCGTAATGTAAAAGGCTTCTGGAGCCTCATTGTAATCATTATTCTTAGACTGATGCATGTAGCAGCCACATCTCTTCTCAGAGATAGCTACCACCATTTGAGGAAATGTTTTAGTTCTGCAGTTTTACAGTTTCATCCTATTTCATTTATTCAATATAATATATTGTTCAATGGATATCTGTGTTGGTCTTCATATCTCTATTTTTATTGTATTCATTATGTTAATCAGTTCGTTTCACTCTTAAATCCGGATCAACTCTAGCCCCAAAAACCATGATTTTTGCAAAAAAAACATGAAAAGAAACCCCCAAATCAAAAGGTGGTGCTACCGGTAGCACCATTTTTTTAAACGGGGTCACAATTACAACATTTTTTAAACATGACCTTCAAAACTCAAACAATAGTTCATAAACAACATAAAATCAACACCTAAATAAATGACGTTAAAGTTTTTTTTTCAAAACGTTAAAATTTTAGATAATTTGAAATCGTATTTTTAGGAGTTGGTACCATTAAAACCAAAACCTCAAAATCAACCATCAAATTGAAAGGTACTACTACCATAAGCACTATTCTAAAATTGAGGTATGAAAATGACACATTTTTATAAAGTGGTAAAATAACTCATCATTACTTTAAGAAAAATCATAAAATCAACCCTTAAATGCTTACTTTTTAAATCTTAATTTATCACTCAAATCACAAGGTAAAACATAATTGTGACATCTCCACAACCGAATACATAATTAAAATATTTCAATAGGTAGTATATATGTGTTTGTGTGTGTGTTTTCTTTTTCTTTTTTATAAAAACAAAGGTAAGGTATTTTCTAACACAACCAATACATAAAAATCTTAATATTGAAATATATATAGGGATGACAATGAGTAAGAATCTAAGTTTAATCACAATTAAAATTGATACTCTGTCAACCTTTCAATAGGATCGTGATTATATATCAAATTTATTTAAGTCTAAATTGCATAACGCTAAAATTATAGCATTAAAAGGGTAACAATAATACATTGTCTACCTGACCTCGAATGGGGTGAAAGGTTGCGCAGCTAGGCCACGTGGTTAGGAGCCAGGATGGGCCATAAATATAGACTGTCGGCTCCCATCCCCTCACCATTAAGGATGGGAGCAAGCCCACATAGCAAGGCCCATGGTATAAGTCCTCCCACGCGCCTGAGCAAGACGACTACTCAGAGAATTAATGAGGGGGCCTTAATGGAGGAGTCTATCACATCCGTCCTTAGGGATATCACCGAATTTGGCCATGGCTTCACCCATTTCGATTTCGGCCTACACCAGCCAGACTAGTCTGAGCCTTGGTGTAGTTACAACAACACCATCGTCATTGTGGTCATCATTCTTCTCATTACCATGTCGCGAGAAAGAGGTAAGCCCCGCAGGGGCGCTACCTGGTATGCCTCTGATGCTCGTCATAAGAGACAATAGAGGTTCGAAAGGGAGCTATCCATATCTAGAACGTAACTCATTCACAGAGACAGAAATTCCAGGACTCCTCCCATGGCTTATGTGGAGGAAATTTTTCTGGAAGAACCAATTTAGTTACCTTCGAAATATCTCCTCTTTACTGTACCTGACAATTGGAATCCCCCAACCTGCTTTCCGAGGGAGGTCACCATTAAGGCCATAGGGGCATAGCAAAACCTCCACAGAGGGGTATACCATTTGGAGGAGCCTCCCACATGCTACATAGAAGAAGAGACTCCGGAGGCATTGGACACGCAGGAGACAGTGCGCGTAGGTGAATTCTCCTCGGGCACTGACGATGTGCATGCTAAGAAAGAACATGACCAGCCAAAGGAACTAGATGAGGCCATGGGGAACTCGACAGGCAAGGCAAAGGACACCAAACTAGTTGGTGAAATGAAGGAGGGTGGATGGGTGATGGAGGGTGGCATGGCTCCCATGCCACATCCCTTATCCATCATGCAAGATGGGTGGCATGTCCAACCGCCATTCTTCCACCCGGAGCACTTGGAGCTGGTGTTTGACTTGCGGAGCTAGGTAGCGGACCAAATCCACCATTCCATCCTAATCAACCAGCACATTGACATGCTATACAACGCCTACCCTAACACACTAGCAGGGCAGAGGTGCCCGACATGGGCACAACCTTTCATGCTGCTAGCCAGAGCGAGAAAGCATGAAGAAGATGTTGACATGGACACCTCAACGGCCACCGAGTAACTGTTTTAGTTTATGTTTCTGGTTAGAACCATAGTTTTGGATAGAGCTCTGGCTCTAGAACTGTTAGGGTTCAATTTCGCTGTAACTCAAAGACTCTGTGTTTATTTTCAGACTGAGTGTTGTCATCTGTATAGGTTTCCTACGGGCATGAAAGATGGCCTCCCATTTTTTGAAATAGGCAGTATTGGATGCCAGTTGTTCCAGTTTCCGTTAACTTTGTGGGAGAGTTGGTAGACCAAGCTTATTTGTACATTTTGAAAGGTAATGCAATATGATCCAAACACTTTTTTACTTAAAAACAAAATACATTGTCTACCTGACCATTCAACCCTACAAGGTTAGGACCTTCAAGACACATAATCGACACTCAAGTCCAGGATTCATCCGATCAATTTTGACCATTTAAGGTCCAAGAACTGTCAGTCGTTTTGAGGAACAAGAAGATATTTACACCCATAATCCAACCAATCCATAATTTAAGTAATTTATGTTAACATGTAAAAAATATTCATTACGATGATCAATAAATCACCCTTTTAAAGTAAGAATTTGCATAACGAATTTAATGATTCTATAATATAAACAAAGTGTTGGAAATTATGTTCATCTAAACCAATTATAACTTTGCAAGAATGCACCATAATTTAGTTATCGCAAGCTCATACATATTGATCGTCTTCTCTTTGTTCACCAAGACTTCTATATAAATATCACAAATCTAAAAGATTATAATTAGCGACAAGCGAATATTCTAATGTATTATCTTCTCTTATTTTACGAAGAATTACATATAAATATCACAAAAACTCAAGGTTCTAATTGATGATGAATAATATTCTAATGTATATATATTTTTATATATATATCCAATGAATAAAAGTAAAAATAGATAAGTGAACATACTTTATATTATATATATAATCATCCAAAAATGATCTAGAGAAGACTAAGGATAACTCAGAACTCACAGAAGAAACTCGGGAATCTTAGAATGGCCTTAGTATACAGAGAAAGGTTAGAAATTCAAGGTTCTCAAAACTCGGTGAAAATGGTATCATTACGAAGATCGCGTCGCAAGTTATCCAACAGAGTAAACAACTCATCAAACGTAGTTACAGATCAAAAGATATCCGCAGTCAAAGTTTTGGTCAACCTTGCCCAGTCAGCAGGGATGAGTCAACATCCATACTGCTGACGTCAACATCCGTACTGCTGACGTCAACATCAGTACGGATGACATCAGCGTTCGTACAATTTATGTGGCACACGTAGAGGGAAACATGTGTCATGCTAACGTCAGCATGGTGATGTGGAAGCACCAGAGGCTGCCACGTGTCACTCATTTTCAACATTTTTGGGTCAACATGTGGACCAATGAGGAAGTGCCATGTGGAAATCCATACAGTCATGTGGAAGACCATATGAGACGTAGCAGACTGACATGGCAGGGTGACTGTGGAAGTGGATGGCATGGGCCAATCAAAGGCCACCACGTGGCCCAGTCATGGGCTGCCACGTGGCAGTGGGAAAATGCCCAATGAGTGCCAGCAACCAAAAATAAATAAAATATATAAAAAAGGGGGGTCGGTTGGTGCCAACCCCTAGTCCGCCAAATTTATGTATATCTTGCCACATCCGGCCACCAAAAAATAGTCCTCCAACCATACCACTAAATATAATGGAGGTTACACTATATCCGCATGCGAATGTTCTATGGTTAAAACAAAAAGACAAAGGGATGAGGCCTGTAGGATTGACCCCGAGACCTCCCCCTACTATTCGCCCTTCATACATAGTCACCAACCAATGGGCCAAAAATCCATGTTGGTTAATCCACCCGGCCATTTAGTTTAAGAATTGAACTTTTCCCATGCACAGGAGGAGGAAGGCGTGCACCATTTTGTACCAGGCACAAATTTCAATGCAAAAGTATTGTCATTAATGCAGGTTGCAGGAATGAGAATTGAGACAAGATTTCTCAAGGGGAATGAAAGGGCCAAACTCATATCGAGGCATGGAGATAGTCATTTTTGTGCAATTCGACACCACAAATTTAGTGTTGTTGTCTATTTTTTTATCTGAGCAAAGCTTCTAGAACTTAACTCCAAAATGGGGTATACTTATTTATTTTTCCAAATTATTTTTCCGAGTTAATAAAAAAACCTACAGATTTGAGAGAAGGAAAGAGAAACGTAGTCCACCAGGGAAGAACTTTGTTATCAATTTTTGTTGTGTTCGGATTTGATTCTTATGTCTCTTCATTATTGAGTTATTCCTTCTTTATGGCACACTTCATTTCATGCTCATTTAACACAATTCTTTAATAAGTCACTTCGATGAAAATATCCCTGATCATATAATATCCTCAACAATAAACTCACTAAGAATTTTCATTCTTAAGTAGTTCCGATCCAATTACTCAATAGCATACTTGTATTAATTTTTAATTTATTCATAACATAATATTGTAAAAATCTATGTCCATTTCATAACTTTTAAACCTTATAAAGGTTGCATGTGTATACATAACATCTTATACATATAAATTTTCTTTTGGTAAAAATTACTAGGCTTATTAAGTTGCAGCAGAATAATACTCAAGGTTCTGTTAGAATTATCAATTACGATAAGAAGAATGTTACCAAGGGAACTTTAAAATAGCGCATACACATAGGATTTACTCAGTTATACATAACCCATTTTGTTCTTTAAAATTTCAAGGATTCAATTAGACTTGTGATGCTAATATTTTCAAGATATCAAGTCTAAAAATTTAACCACCTAAATATGGTCACTACCAGTTCAACACAAAAGAATATTTCAACGATTTTCTTACTACACTTTGACTAATTCACATTCATTAAGAATAGAAATCGCTCTGGTTTTTGTGTAACTATCTGTAGTTCTGAGAGTTGACAAACACTTGGATGGATTCAAAAGAAAACAAGGGGAGTTGCAAAGCAACAAGCCCATGCCTCTAAGTAAGATAGGAAAAAAAGGTTTGATAAGTAAGAAAGAATTTAATTTAACCATGTTTCATATCTAAAGAAGAATAGATTATAAAACAAAGTTGCTATTTATAGACATGATATAACTAGCATTTGTTTTGCATATATTTGTTGTAATTGTTTGAATTGAAGATCGGAATTTGCATAGATTTGTGAGGCAATGAATGTTCATGTAAGTAGATTCTTTTTAAATGCGTGAGTAAGAAAGTCCCCGGGAAATCTTATAAATCCTTTTTATTTATTTGGTACCGAGTTGTCTGTTTGAATTGTATTTGATTTCCGTGTTATGAAAAAGGATTCAAAAGAATACTAACAAAACTTGCTCATGGTTATTGACCTCCTACTATTTGTATTCCCACTTGGAATTTGTCAACGATATTTTATGAAATTGTGGTCATTTCTTACTGATGGTAAACGATTAAGGTTATTTCCACCAACCTGTCACAACAATGATATCCCTTATTTTAAACGATTAAGTTTATTTCCAATAACCTGTCAGAACAATGATCTCCCTTATTTTAAACGATTAAGGTTATTTCCACTAACCTGTCAAAATGGCGATCTCCCTTATTTTAGAGATTTTAGCAGTTCCTTCACCCTTCAATGACCATAAACATAAAGGTGAAGTACTGGGCGAATCTATGCTTGCAATGCATAATTAATGGCTAACAAATAATTTGGACGTCGAATCTTCCAAAAAAATTTCTAACTAACTGGAATCAACTACAGTACTCTCTACAAACGTTAAGGTAGTGCCAACGGGTGGCTATAAAATTAATCTTGACTATAATAACAAGATGTGGCAACAACATCTATAGAAATTCCCAAATACATTATTGAAATGCCAAATGTGTAACCATTGCTTTGACACCATATTACAAGACATCATGCATAGTTCAGTCTTTAAGAGACAGTGACTTGACAATTTGACTGGCTGGCAATGAGCGAGTCCAATCTATGATATCCTCTATCAATGTAGAGTCATGTCAAGATCTGAAAGAAATAAACTTGAGAAATACATAGCCCCATCCATCTCCTCAATTATTTGAAACCTCGACTTCCATTGGTACGTCACAATAACAACTAGGAAAATTTCTTATCTTTGCCGACTTCATCACATAAACACAAGTGAATACAATCATTGTCACTTAGAGATTTTATCTATGAGAGTTTTTTATTTAATGTAATATCTTATCTCTGCTAACTTCATCACAGAAAGATAAGGAAATACAACCATTGTCACTTAGAGATTTTATCTTAGCCATGTTGCAACCTATGAATTCATTAATTCAAAACTCAAAGGGCGGACTATTTATGGCAAGATGAAGCCACTTGGAAAGTATACCTTCATGTTTGTGGCCAATGTGGTTATAGGAGATATAAATCAGCCATGCATCCACCACATGCTCAGACTAAGTTGATATCCACGTTATTTTCACTATGTTGATTGCCAGGATATTCTCTATGTTTGAGTCATTACAGGGAAAAGCTATTAGCTACGAGAATTATACCAAGGAGTTATGTAATCTATAGCTTCCTCTAGCATAGGTATGGCCTTCGATCAATCCAGGTATGTCTTTCTTAGAGTCCATAACTGCTTGAGAGAGGGGAGAACAACAGTCCAAATCTGTTCTAATCCACGTATGTCTTTCTTACGGTCTATACCTTCCTGGGAGATGGGAGAACCATAGTCAAAATATGTTTTGTATTAAACCCCTTGGGTTTTTGGAAAAGCACAACTAGCGAGCTAAATTGTAACATCCCAAGACCGATCCCCAGTTGTAATTGTGAATGTAAATATGTTTTATAGGATGGTGAGCCAAGTGATTATAAGCTAGGAGGCTTATGAGATGATTAGGCTGGAGAGCCTAGATGCTAAATCCCAAAGAGCCTGTTTTTGTATATGTAAATACTCATATCATTAATATAAATACATCATTGCGTGTAGACTGACCACGATAAAAGAGAATAGGGGACTAAGCTCCATTAGGTAGGGTGAGGGAAGGGGCTAAGTTTCTAGGATTAGAGGCTAGGCTAGAGGGCTTATCTCTAAAGGAATAATATTATATTATTATTTCCAAAAGGCTAAGGTTGGACATAATCCGTGTTTTGCTAAGTTACTAGGGAAAAGGGGACGAGTGTTAAGTGGAGCTCATGCAGCTTTAGGAAGACATGTGTCAAACTAAGCGCACACAACTTATAGCTGGGGAAGCCAACTCATTGGGGGGTTCTCCCTCCACTCTCGCGTCTCTCCCCATGCTCGTGTTTCCTCACCACTCTTTCCANGGGAATCTTGCCATTCTCGGGAAGTCTTCCATCTTACCTGATTCACCCACTGACTTATGTACTGAGCCATCATCTCCATCATTGACCTTTGCATCATTCGCGTGCCTCTGAAACTAGTAAACCTGTGAAGTTGACCCGTTTTTTCCTGTGAATCATAACGCACCTATACGTTTCCTGATCATGTGTCATGTCTTAGCCGTTTGTTGTTGCTGCCAACATAGTTCATTGGCTTAATATGGCTTGCTTCCATATTCTATGTCCTTACCCATTTTTTGTTGTTTCCATCACCTGTGCTTTAGCCGAATGTTGTTGTTGTATTTTCTAAAGAGTTGGTTTGAATAGGCAGGTTGTTAGGCATGTGAGCAACTCTCTCCAGGTGAGAGAGTGGGTTGGGGAAGTGAGTTCTCCTCAAGGGAGTCTCGTAGCAACTACAATACTCTGAGATTTTCGGTCCATCCTGTTACTAAAGCCCTGGATGGGGAGTGGACATCCGATGGAATTGTGATAGTGAAGGTGTACACTCCTTGGGTGGGACAAGCATGTGGGGAATGAGGGTTTGTGGGCTGTGGGTTGTGGGTGTAAGTGGCTTCTGGCAGAAAATCATTCCTATTGATCTTTGTGACTTTCCTTTTGTCCTTGCCAAGCCTAGGAATCCCTTGCCCGATGGAGTTTAGTCCCATCTCAGGGGTGACCCACTATTGAGAGTGATGAGCAGCGTGGTCTATGGCTGGGAGGTTAGTGGAAGGTCTGCATGCAATTGGTGGTCTTCTCTAAAAAGATAAGTAACATTTATGTGTTCATTTACTTGCTTTGTATTTGTACATGTTTTATATTTATGAGTTTAGCCTGTATATGATGTACATATATAATTTACTGTTATTTCCGCATTTATCTGTATTTTAGCAGAATGTAATTGTCTGTTAAGTTATATATGTATGATGTTTTGCAAGAGTTTCTATGTGCCATAGACCAACAAGTTTATGGATGGGTATGATACTTTTTGGGTTATCATAAGCTCAATAACAATGTGTTTTTCGGTACCATGACCTGGCTTGAGTGGCTGGGTACACCATAATGTGGAATCAGAGAAAAAAACAATGATAAGGTTGTTTGGGTAGCGTTACCTGGCACGGGTTGGTGGTCGGGGATGTTACAAAATGGTATCAGAGCCATGGTTCCAACACTGATCTTGGATGGGCCATGTTAGTGGAAGTTGAAGCAAAATTTTCAGAAAAGAATTGATGTCGAAATGGAAAAAATTCAAGTTCAAAGCCCATGGTTTCTACCCGGAACGTGGATGGGCCACGAATGAGAAATTCAGAGTAAACAAGTCCAGATAATTTGGAGGTACAAAGTGCTAGAAGGGCGTTGAAAGAATACTTGGACTATGTTTGGAAACATAGGAGGTGTAACAAGTTTAAGAAATGGCCACAGAGAAAGAAATCACAACATTCGTGGTGTTGGACCGTTAGATCTGGGTGACAGAAAGATAAGCCGTCAGATCAAGCAAAGATTAAGTCACGACCGTCAGATCTCATTGAAGGGAGATTGATGGTGGGGAGCCATTGTAGAGATCAACAAGGAAATTAAAGTGTGACAAAGTTGAGCAATCCATCAGGATCATTGATCTTGCTCGATGAATAGATCAACGGTGGATATCGATCCCACTATGGATGAACATATTCCATTGTAGAGACCGGGAAGGAAATTAAAGTGTGAGAAAGTTTGAGTTTTCACAATCACTCCTGGCCGTTGATCTTCACGGTCCATTAAAACATGATTGTCGATCTTGCAAAGTGAGATAAGCACCCAAAGGTTAAGTAGAGGTCACAGCTCTCGGTCACATGTAGAGAAGATAGAGAGAAATTCGTGCAATTCTTGTTCATCGATCCAAGAAAGGAACATGTGTCGACAAGTTAGTTTGTTCGGGAATTCAACGTTCGGGAGAAATAAAGTGTGTTGATGTGCAAAATCTCGAAGTCCCGAAGTCCGGAGTTCATCTAGACCATTCATCAAAAGAGATATGTGTCGATAGATCGGCTTGTTCGGGAATATGATATTTGGGAGAAATAAGGTGTGAATAGAGTGAAATATCCCGAAGACCAAAGTCCCGAAGTGACGTGGCATGAGGATGTCACCCAGGGTGACGTGGACTTCCTTAGTCCTACCACGTGTCAGTCAGAATGGTACTTTTGATGACCTTGTTGGACCAAAAGAAATCCAAAATGTGTGGCCACGTGCCACCAACTTAATTGTTGAAAGTTGTACCATGTGGGCCCCAGAAGGTAAAGTAGATCGAAAATTCAGAGTTCGAGAGATTTGAGGAATGCTAAGGTAAAATCTTTGAAAGTCTCGAAGTGACGTGGCCGTGCTGACATCACCAAGGATGAGGTAGACACAGGGGATGTGTGCCACATGTTAGTGAGTTAAGAACTTGCAGAGGATAACCACTTCGGGGAAAAGTGGGGTCCCGTGGGTTGAGAACTCTCGAAGGTTGGAGCACCGGAGTTTTGAAGTAAATAGCATCCGTCAGATCTGGGATTTGCATAGGGGGATCGTTGGATCAACATCGGATTATGTCCTGACCATCAGATCATGACAAGTAAGATATATGGTGGAGAGAAGTTGTGGAGATTGGGGGCAGAAATAATTCATGTGGGTTTAACCTCCATAATCCTCCTAGACCATCGATCTGGAGATTTGGCAATATCAACGGTCGACATCGATTCCGCTATAGGCGAACAGTTCCTATTAAGGAACTCGGGAAATGAGATAAATGTTGTGCTAGTTGTGACTCAACAATCGTCCCTAATCATATATCTCCACGCCGGTTCAAGCACGACCATTGATCCTCAATAGGAGGTCAGAGCCTAAAGAATTGAGCAAGGTAATAGCCTCGATCACCTAGGTTAGAGTTATAGGTCCTTCGGGCATATGAGAAGAACTAGGTTCAACACCTCTGTATTAAAACTCTTCTTACGCGGATATTTGATCCTGATAGTGATCAAATATAAGAGCTAAGATGATCCTTGGCACCCCTATTTCGGGGTTTACAATACAGTCACAACAAAATACTGCATATAAGGGTTTTAGGACGAGAGGTCCTACGTCAACAACTTTCTTCTCAAGACTTAGAATTGAGCAAGGAAGCAGTCATGAGAAAGGTCTTGGAAAGATGATTCCAGACATTCAACCATAATTAAGGATTGAGTAGCTCAGATCACAGGAAGTCAGAAAGAAGATTGCGGGTGACCATAAAAGAAAAATTGTTCCTATGTTACCAAAATGGTATATTGTGGTTTTAGCTAACAAATTTTGATGTATGCATGTTTTCAGATGTAATGATTACATTTAAAACATAAAAAAATGCTAGATATGTCTATAGATTGAAGAAAGAAGGACAAAGATAGCTCTTCACTTTACATTTAACATCTTTAAGAAGTTATTGGATCAGATGTTGGGTCCAATAAGAAACATGGAAAACCCGAGTAAAATTATGGTTCGGGGAAGACCTGTGCTATACATATTGATATATATCAGAATGCTAGTATTTTGATAAAGAAAGACGAAATGTGTGCATGGATAAAGTGAGAACATCTCCAAAATTTAGTCCTACAATTTGGAGATAGAAACCCCATTATTGTTATCAGAATGCGCAGTGGAAGCATTATATGGAGGTCATCAAAGGTGACATGTTGGAAGTTGAATATGCATGTTAGAAGGAAATCAGATGGGTTATGACATGAAAAAGTAACAATTCATCAAGAAAATCCAAGTAAAGAAAATCCAAGTACTGATATGCTCAGTCATGGAATGGATAAATCAATTACCTCAAGAAGGAAGTTGGTATTAACTATCCAAGGTTACTCAAAGAACATGACTGAAAATATAATTGGGTCATGTAGGATTTGGATCAGAGGGATCCAAGTACTAGTGGGATGCTGAAAATTAATATCAGCATAATATGTAGTTGCAAGTCCATGAACATCCTAAGACATTGGAAGAAGAAATCATGATGTAGATATCAATATAATGGGAATGAAGGAAAACACTCGAGGAGAGAAATCAAGAATAGTAGAGGATTGTTGATGCATTCCAAACGTATTGAATATATTTCCACAATAGCATGGAGATGTCAAAGCCAAGAAAGACTTCAAAAATAAATGAATCTTTGTAGAGAGTCAATAAGGAACCATGAAGAAGAAATGGGTTCTATGCATGGTTTTGAATACAAAAGAGATGGTGCCTAATAAAAATCCATCTCAAGTGGCATAGAGCCATGAGTGAAATCCCCATAGGTTGGAGGTATCACTTGAAATTATGAAATAAATTAAAAGCAATATTAAGTACTTTTAATTAATTATATGCAACTAGCGAAGGAGGCATATGTCCATCTTTACAGTATGCTAGAGATTGGCTATGAAAGCCAAATTTGAGGCTAGTTGGCAAGGAGAATAGAAGAGTGCAAGAAAATGCAAATACTAAAGTACTCAGTCAGTTAAGGGCTGAAGTAGTTCAGTCCAAAAAGTAAATGGATGTTGAAGATCCAAAGTCTATAAGACAACATGATTGGAATTATAATTCATCCAAGTATGAGTTGGGATATATGGATCCGGGAAATAAATAAAAGCTGAAGGTTAATATCATCTTAGCATTAGGCTCGAAAAGAAAAAGGCAACCAAGAGTGATTTGGCTAGAAAGTGCTCGGGTCAGAAATAATCATGCACAGTGGTTACAATGAGAGCACATGAAAATTCAAGAATCTAGAAGAATAAAAGACTTATGGGATCAACAAGGAAAAATGATATAGGGAGAAAGAAGTTGTTGCAATTACTGTAGTAGAAAGTATGTTATGGATTGTTGGGATAGCCATAAAGAGAGAATGCTTGCATGTTTGCAAGTGTTGTTGATGATGTTGCTACAAATGGAAGGAAGCAAGAGAAAGATGGAATGTTGATTATAAGACTGATAAGAGGCATGAGAGATTCTATTGTCATTGGATAATCAGGTAGCATCAAATTTGTTTAATGGCATCTATGCAGGTAAGTATTTCTCTTTTGAAATTATGTTGCATAATTGCCAAAAGGAGATTCAGTTAAGAATTTCCTCAGATTGAATTTTTATAATACGCAGTATGGTATTGTTTACGTGCATTAACATGAATAAGTTACCACTGGGTGTGGTAAAGGATAGAGACATGTTATAGTTATAAAAGATTCTTAGATTTTGAATGTACACATTGACATAGTAGCATGTTATGTTAATTTGGTTATGATGTAATAACCACATAAATAAAAGATAATAACTTGTTATATGAATGATGCTAGGAAAGCTAGTCATGTATGAGACCATGACATTGTTGGATATGGCAAGGTATGGATATAGAAAGGTTACATACCACAAGAATACCCAATGAGATTCCTACCTTTAAGTAAAACTTGGAATGCAACCTTTTTGCTAACACTAATGCACACCACTAAATTTTATTCTTGATGTAGTGTTCGGGTCGAAAAGGAAGGCATCCAAATAATCGAGAAGACAATGAGAAGTGTGTGGAGAATGTGTCAAGATATTGGCCATATTTCCAATTTATCGATGGTGAGATACATGAATTAGATAAGGATCATTTTGAAAATCAATGCAAAGGTGCATTGGATAAATAGGCATTGAGAGTTTCACTCATGCCTAGTAAGTGGCAGAGTTGCACTCATACATGATAGAATTGTATACTTAAATGCATTTCCTAAATGTGTTTTGTGAGTGCTTGCATATATATTATTGCATGGAAATAATTATATGAATGGCTGAAGTGTTTCTAACTCATGGAATTGAGAACATTTCAGGAGTTGTTAGACATTGCAACAGGAAAGTTTCAAGTCAAGTAATCACATGAACATTGACTACATGAAACTTTTTTTTTTCAGAAAAAGGAGTAATGAATTTATTGATATTAATGAGGATCAAGTGTATGCATAGAATGATAATTCATTTTATCCAATAAATTGGTTGTAGGTGTGATTGAATTGTTAGTTATGGACAATTCTCAGAACACTTCATAAGGTTTTTGTACATATTTCAATGAGAGTATGATGTACAGGAAATACTCACAATTTGTTGGCTGAATGCAAGATAGAATCATTGCAGGAAAAATGGTATTAAACATGGTGCTTGCTGAAAGCCATAAGGAACACTACATCCTATTATTGCAAGAACACAAAAAAAATTATGAAAAAGAATTTCATATTTTGGGAAAATTTGAATTCCTTATGAAATTAATTTGATTTCTAAATGAATTATTTTATGTTCTCTCATGATAACTGCATGTATCTGATGCAGATAAGATAATAATGATCAAATTTGGAATGATGGAAAGAACAACTACTTTTGAGGACATTGAAGCCCTATAATTGTAAAACCTTGGTGGGGTTCTGGTAATGGGTTAGCGCTCTCCTTCTATGTGTAAGCATTGGCAAGATGGATCGTTGAAGGAGTGTGTAGCAGTGAAGGGCTTCCTGAGCCTAGAAGGGAAAGTACAACAAGGAGGAGGAAACTCAAGGATGCTTATGGAACGGTAGTTTCCATAAGGAGGGTGTGTCAAATGGAACAGTGAGCTGAATTATTTCTGGAAGAAGCTCTATGGAATAGAGCAATTTAATTCTAGTTGCACTATGAATACCAAAATTGGTGCTGGAAAGTAGAGCACCAGATGGATAACAAGCTTCCAATAGATAAATCTTGGATATTTTTAAATAATTTGAATGGTACATGGTATATAATGCACTGAGGACAACATAAATAAGGGGATGGGATTGTAACATCCCAAGACCCAGCGCCAGTTGTAATTGTGAATGTAGATATGTTTTGTAGGATGGTGAGCTAAGTGATTATAAGCTAGGAGGCTTATGTTATGATTAGGCCAAAAATCCTAGATGCTAAAGGCCAAAGAGCATGCTTTTGTATACGTAAATACTCATAGCATTAATATAAATACACCGTAGCATGTAGAATGACCACAATAAAAGAGAATGGGGGACTAAGCTCCACTAGGTAGAGTGAGGGAAGGGGCTAAGTGTCTAGGATTAGGGGCTAAGCTAGAGGGATTACCTCTAAAGAAATAATATTATATTATTATTTCCAAATGGCTAAGGTTGGACATAATCCGTGTTGTACTAAGTTCTTGGGGAAAGGGAATGAGTGTTAAGTGGAGCTCATGCAGCTTCAGGAAGACATGTGTCAACATGAGCGCATGTAGCTTATAGATGGGAAATCCAGCCTGTTGGGGGGTTCACCCTCCACTCTCGCATCTCTCCCCATGCTCACATTCCCTCACCACTCTTTCCATTCAGGGGGGACTCTCGCATTCTTGGGAAGTCTTCTATTTTACCCGATTCACCCACTAACTCACATACTGAGCCATCATCTCCATCGTCGACCTCTGCACATTCGTGCACCTCTGAAACTAGTAAACCCATGAAGTTGACCCTTGTTTTCCTGTGAATCACAATGCACCTGTACATTTCCTAAGCCTGTGTTGTATCTTAGTGGTTGGTTTTTGCTGCCAATGCAGTTCCTTGGCTGAGCATGGCTTGCTGCCATATTATATGTCCTTGCCCAGTTTCAGTTGTTTCCATCACTTGTGCATGAGACGAATGTTGTTGTTGTATTTTCTAAAGAGATCGTTTGAAGAGGTAGGTTGTCAGGCCTGTGGGAAACTCTCTCCGGGTATTTATGTTTCCATTTATATGCTTTGTATTTGTACATGTTTTATATTTATGAGTTTAGCATGTATATGTTGTATGTATAGGATTTATTGTTATTTCCGCATTTATCTGTATATTAGCAGAATGTAATTGTATGTTAAGTTATATATGTATGATGTTCTGCAATAGTTTCTATGTGCAATAGACCAGCAGGTCTATGGTTGGGTATGATACTTTTTGGGTTATTAGAAGCTCTATAAGAATGTGTTTTTTGGTAGCATGACCCGGCTTGAGTGGTCGGGTATGTCATAATGTGGTATCAGAGTAGAAAAACAATGATAAGGTTGTTTGGGTAGTGTTACCTGGCATGGGTTGGTGGTAGGGGATGTTACATAAATGGAAACAAGATGGAAAATAACAACTAACTAAAGGAACATACAAAGCAACATACAAAGCAAGAGACTAGAGTTCTTATTTTGTTTTTTGGATGGGAGACATAGAAACTTGGTATTTCTGGACATTGATAGATGACATAACCTATAGTTGATTCACTTACGCTCTTAGAAATAATGTTTCTTTCTTTTTTATTTTTAAAAGAAGAATGGATGGAGAAGCTTCACTCTATAGTAGTTTAGACTAATATATCTAATGGAACTAGAGAGAGAAGTTAAGAAGACAGAAAGAAGAGCTAGAAAGCAGTGGATCTGCTAACCAACAGATCATGTGTGTAGAGCGCATAGGACAGATAGTGTGTGTGCATAGCGCAGAGGATGGAACCGACTTCTTAAAGATTTCTATATTTATCTTTCTTATTCCTTATTTTGACAAGAATGGACACAACAAGAATCTTCTTCACTAGAGCTCAGGGGTATTGACTAGGCTTCACTTACGCTCAACTTGAGAAGTATTTCTTTTACTTTTTCAAACAATGGATAGAGAAGCTTCATTCTATGGCTTTTTGATAGAGCTAGTACCATAAGTCTCTATGGTCGGCTAGTCCAAAGGCATTGGCTTACCTTGAGTGCATGGTGAAGCCTTGTCAATGTTTGAACATTGGCTCACTCACACTGCTCTAGAGGAATTGCTTCTGAAAGAAAGGTAAAGGAGGGAGAGGAATCAGTGTGCAAAAGGGTGCCTCTACAACATAGGTAAGTTAACCCTAATCTGACCTATCCCTTGACTGATTTATCATATTTTTTGTTAAAAAATATGAGTTCAATCATTCCACTGGTTTATTCTCCTCATCCTGTTTTTATGTAAAAATAATATCTATCTTTCAAGAATAAGGTATGAAGTGTAAGTCATTTCTTAGGACACTTATAGGCAGAAAAAAATCCCATCGAGATGGAAATACCAAGACCAAATGGCTCAGGTCAGACCTTCATGGAAAAAAATGCTTAACAGACTGGATCCCCTATAATATTTTTCCCTAGCCATCAAAGATAGGTCATGAAAGACAGAGTCTTCTTCATTAGTGCATAAGGAAGCAACAACAACAATGAGTTTCTTCATCAACACATAAGGAAGCAATAACTTGTTGATGATCTAGACCCAAAAGATATAACAAATAGACTTCTTCATGAACAAAAAATTGACTTCTTCATCAACGTGTAAGGAAGAGATGATCTCTTGCTTTCCTTCCCATAACGAAGTCGTTCTCCTCTTCCTGTAACAAAGTCTCTACACTGCCATAGAGTGCTACAGCCCATCAACATTGCATGCGAAGACCTTGATTCTCCCTATCAATTACTTATTGATCACACCTGGGAAGGCAGGAGAGGATACCTTCTTTCATAGTTTTGTCAATGGGCCAAGGCCAAATAAGAAGTAGTGTAGAGAGTGAATCAACTATGCTCAGGACCAGGACCAATTGTTCATCCATCCCTTTGAAGGAAATACCTTTCAATAGATTTATTCCCCTCTCCTCCTATAGTTGAATAACTACGTTCCTCAAATTCACCTCAGTCAAGAGACATGAAAAAGAAAGAAATCTCAAGCTAGGAAAGAAAGTAAGGAGGACTCAGTAAGGAGACATACATTTTACAACGTTTCCCCGTCGCACGAAAGAATGAAGTTCGAGATCGTGACCTAGAAGATACAGTAGATTGACTACCGCTGCCTACAAAATTGAGAAGATACAATAGATTGACTACTGCTAATTACAAAATTGAGAATGACCATATTGGATTCTATGTCGTCCTTTCTTGGAACGGGTGGGAGGTTCCTGCTGAAACACACACAGAAGACTGAAATACACGCATAATACTACAAGGAACTTGCATGCAAGCTACCAAGTGGTTACATGCAAATGACCAAGTGGAAGTGGAGGGCAGGTGGTAGCTCATCAATTGCCACTAGACACCACCACCACCGACTTTGAACATTGTTATGAGTTATGAGCTAGTCAATGAACTATGAGTGCCCAAACATTAAATTTTTGGAATTAATGCTAACTTTCAAGTTAACATTAATTCACTTGCTACATATCTATCATAAATACATATATGGTTTCCTAAGTTTGAACGCTTTTGCTTCATCTCTGCCTCGATATGAGGCCAAATAAGATGAACAAATTTCTCATTGGTTAGGTAAAACTATGTACAAAATTCTTGTCGAACTTATTGGACAAGAAAAAATACTTAATATATCTTCAAGTTAACACTTAGGATAACTATGCATCGGTTTGCAGACAAACTAATACAAGTGAAGAAAACCGTTTACTAATAATCCTACTACCTTAAGGGAGGGACTAATAAGATATCTACAACTAGGGAAGAAAATGGGAGTTGTAGCATAACTCAAATCATATATATCATAGATAAATATAGAAATAACATTGAAAACATATCCTTGAGTAGCAACTGTCGAAACTATAAAATTCGATAATTCCTTACACACCCGAGATATAATATAATATAAGGAAATCAAGGTTAAGCAAAATTATAAGACGCTAATAATGTACCTTCTTAAAGGACACATACACCGTGTATTAAACATAAGCTTAGAGTTTAACAAAAAATTGGAGGGCGAACCCCTGAATGTTTACTTCTAAATTGTGAATAAATTAAAGCATACCGATCAATCATTACGTCTCTCCAGTCCCGTCCACTATCATTCGAGTATTTGGTTCGTAGACCCAAAGACAAATTCTACCTGGACCAAGTTGAAGGAGCGTGGTCCAACCCGGTTAAGGATTACGCCAGGGTTGAAGGAAAGGACTCTAGCAAGCGCATGCAATAGTCCAAGTTCTCAGGGAGGAAAGGCACATATTTGGAACCTGCAAAGATTTTCGTAGTTTATCACTTGAAAGTAGAAATACCTAGAATCATATGTTGTAGGCCACGAACATAAGTTTTAAAATTTTCTTGAGGTTGATTCTATTACCAGCATACATTAAATATTCTATTACCGACATACATTAAAGAGAACATTCAAAGATTGTTTAATCTTCTTCTCAAGAATTGATAAATTCCACAAAGTAAATAATGAACGACTATATTAAATTCAAGATTGTAAAAAAAATCCCACCATTCTGGATATGTTAAGCACATGTATTTAGAAAATACAATTGCACATAAAACCTTGTTTTTTATTACTAATACATACAATATAAATACATTTATGGATATGTTGTCACATCCAACTTATTTTAAACCTGGACACTTTTGTTGAGAGAATATCTCAACAAACTCAAACATACTGCAACTAATTACTAATGTAAGCAGTATTTCCAAGATCCTCCCTTAATGCTTACATTACACTCATTACAACATTGATCACAATTACTTAACACTCTTTGCAAAACTTATGATACAAACTGCATTTATATAAGTCACATAGTCTGTCTGGTCTTACTCAACACTTACACTCACTGTGAACTTCCTTGTTTTCTCTCTTCTCTTCTTCACACTCTCGAGCTTCCCATTTCATTCATTTAAAACATAAACGCCTTTAACCATCATTAAAGAACTTGCAAGATCAACAGTATTAACAAACTCGTTTCGTCGGGGCTTCCACGATAAAAGTTGTCAAGTAATAAACCACTCTATGGACCTACCACCATCTGTCAGATATTTCTCTTTCGGATATCCGTTAGCTGCTAGGAAGGTGGTTTGGATATTGAATGCGTTCAAAAGTTGATAATACAACTAGACCTATCTAACACAAAAGGATCTCATAAAAAATAACCTGTAATGGATGCTCTTGAAGCCCGAAGCACAACAAGATCCATCAATTTTATAACATGTTGTAAACGTAACCAAACTAGTGACCATCTAGTGGCAAGGTCGGGGCTTCCACACACATCAGCTTAAATTATGTATGAATTCGTGACCTCCTTCCATATTGGATCTTTGAACAAAGCCTCCTATACACGCACCTAGATCTGTATAGTTGCTCTTTTCTATGAATGGATATCCTAGATTCATAGTTGGTTCTAGCTGTGGCTCCTTCTCAGATCCCAAACTACTGCAAATCGTTGCAACCATAGATTTATTCATCTGTTTTATGGTGAAAAAAATTTGCTATTGCTCCTGGGAATCATGTTGTCCAAACCGTTGCTCTCAACGTTAAGTTGGGTGGAGCATATTTTTTGCTAGGATGGCTTGCAAAACCATCCAACATAACTGATATGTTTCAACCACGGTGGATCCCCTTAGGTGGCTCTATTATGCAACACTCAGCCTCTTTAATTAGATCTGCCGACAAATTCTTACACAATGGACATTTTCCTCGCAACACACGTCCCCCTCTCTAATGGCGATTTGAATGAATCTACAACAATCCTCACGTTATTCTCTCACAAAACAATCTTCCTATGTTCACACGAAAAATTCACACATTAATTCTATAGAAATTTGTTATCATTACTCTCACATCTTCTTGGGCCCTCCCATAAGGGAGATATGCCCATATCACTCGGCTTTGATACCAATTTAGAAAATACAATTGCACACAAAAACTTGTTTTTCATTACTAATACATATAATATAAATACATTTATGGATCTCTTGTGAGATCTAACTTTTTCTAAACCTCAACATGTTTGTGGAGATAATATCTCAACAAAATCAAACAGACTCCAACTAATTACTAATGTAAACATTATTTCCAAGACATGTTGTGGAACCATACTACCTATATGTAGATACATTGGATTTTAAATACTATAGGATGGAGATTATATCCATCGATAAATTCCAAGATCACTCGTACACAATATATCATAACATCAATCAACAGTGCGAAATTTAAAGTAAAATCACATTTATACAAACAATACCGTAACCGATGTGGATATGTTCTTGATGAATCCTTCAACCTTGAAAAATTGTGTGGGTCCTTCTTGCTCCCGCTTACTAATAGAAGGAATTCATGGGTACCTCCCAGTGAATGCTAGGTGCTCTTCTTCCCTCTAGTCTCTGAGTCGCAAAGGGGCCACACACAAAAACAAAAAATAGTAGCTCCAAGCTTGTCTCGCAAGGTAGATCTTTCACTCTTTCTTCAATCTTGGTATCCCAACTCTCACAAGTAAAAACAAAGTTCACAATAATTTTTTCATTATTGATTTGATTTTTATTTTAAAAACAATTATTAAATATTGTTTATATTTAAAGTTTAATATATTTATATGGTTATATATATGAAGTTGTATTATTATTATTATTATTATAAAAAATAGACATTTTCAATATATTTAAAATTATATTGAATATATTTAAAATTATATTTAATATTTCTTGATTACATTCTTTTTAATATTTATATATGAAAAGTTGTTTTGTAATATATTTTTTTATAAATATTTGATATTTTAACTTGTATGAATTTATTTTGTAATATATTTTTCATTAATTGATGATGATAATGATTGACGACTGAATTGGTGTATCATACCTTAAGAGGGTAAGTGAGTACTTGTGATTCTTTAGAATTTTGTTTATGTGTTTAAAAAGCATTAAGAGAAGCTTTCAAAGATCACCATACTTTTGTTGAGTTAACAGGTTAGGAAGGTTGGTAGTTTGACAAATATTTTGAAAATGAGATCTAATATGGGTATAGGATGGACAAACTAAAAGAAAGTGTTTTTCATCTTCAACCTTCTTAGTGTCCCAAAGGTGACACACTCTTTCATCCCATGGCGTTTTAGGAATTGACCAACGCCCATAGTGTAGTTTCACTATGGAGCTCGTGAGAATTTTTTCTTATCTTATAAATGTTTATTTTTTTCTTACATATAGATAATTTTGATCTTCTAGATTAGGGTTGATTACATCCTTATAATACCTTAATTTTTTTTTTCTCTAACTCTTTATCACACCACATTTTCTCCTTAAATTTTGATTTGACGATTTTTTTAATAGTATCTTTATTCTGCAAAATAGTGTCTTCCATGAATCCCCAATAGTTTAGCCAAGACCAGGCATCTTTATGCCATCCTCGCTTGAGTCGATGATGGTTATGACTCGATTTTGAAGCAATTTTAGGAAGCCTCTTGTCTTCCATGTTGTTTAACTTGTTCTTATACATTAGGTATCTAGTCATAACTATGCTCTCAATGGGGGAGAGGCTTGTTTCTAATAGGAGGATGTGATAGGGTGTATTTTGTTTAATTTTGAGATTATAGGTTATAAATTTCTTTTGTATTTTCTCTATCTTTCTCGAGGATTCACGAGAGATACTACAGCCCTAGACTTCACATCCATAAAGAATAACAGGTGTAACAAGAGTCTCAAAGAGGAGTTTATTCCTATCCCAACTCCAAATATCAACTGATTTACAATTGTTTTCAAGACCATAATAAGATTTCCATCCTCGAATAATCCTTTTCTCAACACTATAATTCAAATTGAGCTTGTGGTGAATATCAATTCCAAGATATTTGTATGAAGTCACTTTCTGCAAGTTGGCGTTTTCATATACAAAGGTATCATAAGTGATCTTATTGTATTTAATAATCATGTCCTTAGTCTTATCGGTATTAAGAGTCATACTCATATTTGAGAAAAAATCCTTGAGGATTCTTTGTTGGTTTTCAAGAGAAGGAGGACTCATTGCCATAAGAATGATATCATCGGCATAAAGAAGAATATTGATGACTATACGAGTGAGAGTAAGGCTGACACAACCTTTTTTTTCCAAGCAATCTTCTAACTTGTCAATGTATATGACAAAAAGGGTAGGGGACAATGGACAACCTTCTTTGACTCCAATATTGCAGTTAATCTCTTTTGACCAACCCTCAGTGTTTTTAAACTTAGCAATAACATTCTCATACATCCTTATTGCAGCAGCCCTCAATTCGAGAGACACTTTTATCTTTTCCAACCTATTCTAAAGGTTTTTCCTAGGAGCCGTGTCAAAAGATTTTCTAAAGTGAACAAAACAACAAAAAAGATTGGTTTTAGTATTGTGGAACTCCTCTGCAATGATCCTAAAGGTAACAAGATGGTCCAAAGTTGAATGATATCTCCTAAACCTAGCCTAGCCTTTAGCTCTTTTATTGTGAATTTCTAGCCAAAGGCTAATCTTGTTTTCCAAAATAATTCCATAAAGATTGGCTAAAATCGGGCTAATCATAATGGTCCTATAATTAGAGGGAATGTTTCTATCCCCATTTTTCAAAATAAGAACAATGAGGCTTTGCGCCTAGGGTTTTTGTGAGGGATAAGGATATGCCCTCCAATTTTAAAAATTTCAGCTTGATAGCCTTCAATGTCCTTAGCTTTTCCATTTGCAAGCCACTTAACCCCAAACTCTATGTCATCTAAAGAAAAAACTTATTCCTTTGTATGGACAATAGGAATGGTTTCTATGGCATTAGGGAACTCATAAATACTTTTAAGGTAGGAATTTGAGTCCCTTAAGGGAATCCTATTATTTTAATTAGTATTGTTGTTTAGAATTTGGCTCCAGAACTTCTTAGGATCCAACTTATATAGTTGTGAAAATTGCTCTTCCTTTTATTAATATAGTACCTTTTTTTCCTTTTAATTATGGTTTTGTACGTATTGATCTTATCGAGTTTTAAGGACTCATTAGAAGAATCCCTGATGGCTTTCCTAGAAATTTTACATTCTTTATCATACCAAGGGTTGGTCGTTCTATTATTCATTTTATAGGACACCTCGAAAGATAAATTGTTAATAGAAGTGGAAAGGGTAGTTGTAAAATTATGATAGAGTTCTTCAATGTTTTCCTTATAAGTTAGGAGATTTAATTTACTATTTAAATCATTTATGAAAATGTCAACTTTACTTTTGTCAAAGCCCAAATTCCTTTGATTGTCAAAATTATCTTTTTTTTTTGTATCTGGCGGAAGGGTCAGTCTCGTACTCGCATGACATGGAGTC
>ML842554.1:6092-39519 GCA_009831015.1 Picea engelmannii
CTTGGTTTAGTATGCCTTAGAAGCTGTATCTTTTCTTACTGTTTTTTGCATCCCAACTTTCTGGAGTTTACGTCTGGGGAAAGGGAGTATGGTGACATCGTCCATTCTTTTGTGTAGGATAAAACTGCAGTTTGTTAAGGGTATTTGGTTTGATGCAATCAAAATAAAGGAATTGAGTAGCATTTTAAAAAGAACACATAGGATGGTTTACCGTCATAGCATTATAGATTCGCTTGGGCTATAGGCTAGTTCTTAAATAGCATTCTTAGATTCTATCATGCAAACTTTTAAATAGCATTATTAGACTCTATCATGCAAACTTAGATGATAATCAGCATTATACATAATTGTTTCTATTGGATCTCCTTTGAGTTGGATTTTTAAAATTTTTCGAGCAAGTTATTCCCTGCTTCGATCAACTCTTTTGTACTTTATAGTAAAGAGATGATTTAACTATTTTAAACTAGTTGTATCCTATTAAACTATGTTAATTGTTTTTATAAACTTTATCATAATTAATTTCATTTTTTTCGTAGAAAGTTGGAACTTCCAATCGTTTTTGTGTAGAAAGGTTTGCAACCAGATGCACGATAGTTAAACAGGACACTCAGAACTCCATTTATTGGATCAAATCTCAAATGCCTTTGGTGTTTATAAGCCTGTAGTATTTGTTTCTAATGTAAACTTCTAATGGCCAATTCTGTTATCTCCGTATCTTAAAAAACATTTTAGATTCAGAAAGGCACGATGGCGTCTCCGGATCGTTGTTCAATTCCCAAATGGTGTTTAGATTGGATACATTGATAGAAGCAACAGGAAAGTTTCAAGAAGTTAACAAGCTTGGAGAGGGAGGCTTTGGCTCTGTATACAAGGTAGGGTGTATAGTACATTATGATTATAATGTGTTCAGGAAGAAATGTTTAAGTTAACTATAAATTATAATGATGTATTTATTTTGCTTCTTAGGGAGTAACTTCAGATGGGACAGAAATAGCAGTGAAGAAGTTGTCCTTAAGCTCTGGCCAAGGAACACGCGAATTTATGAATGAAGTGAAGCTTGTGGCCAAAATTCAGCATCGCAATCTTGTACAGATGCTTGGTTGTTGTGTGGAAGGACCAGAAAGGTTGCTTGTTTATGAGTACTTGCCTAATAAAAGCCTGGACACCTTCCTCTTCAGTAAGTAATCATGAGTTTTTTTTTTCTGTTCCTTGTGTTAATGATATCATTTTAAATAACCGTTTATGCTTTGAGGAGAAATGTTGACATCTGGATGGATGGCTTGCTTACAGACCCAGAAAAACGCAAAGTTCTTGATTGGCAGAAACGCCATAACATCATAATCGGAATAGCTCGCGGCCTTCTTTACCTCCACGAGGATTCACAGCTACGCATTATTCATCGAGATGTTAAAGCAAACAACATTCTACTTGACGACAAGCTGAACCCCAAAATAGCAGACTTCGGGTTGGCAAGGCTTTTTCCTCGTGACGAGACTCATGTTCACACCAGAGTTGCAGGGACATAGTAAGCAACTGTTTTAGGTTCCTTGTTTTGGTTACTCTCTGAATATCTAAAAAGAAGATTGGAGATTAGGGAAGTTAAATATATCCATTAGGCATTTCTCATAGGTTTTTTTGGGGTTTGCTTTATTGTCAGCGGTTATATGGCTCCAGAGTATGCAATGTTAGGGCAACTATCTGTAAAAGCAGATGTTTACAGTTTCGGTGTTGTTCTGCTTGAGATTGTGAGCGGAAGGAAAAACAATGATATCAACTTTACTCAGGAAATGCAAAGCCTTTTAGAATGGGTGAGCTGGCATATTTTTATGAATCTTGCTTGGGCTTAGCTGGGCTTAATTCAGCGTCACAGAAAATTAACTAAATTTTGTATTTTTGGGGGACCAAATGAAGTAACGACTATAATCTTATTTTTCCGAACTTATACAAAAATGCAGGGATGGCGATTGTACAAGCGGGGAAATCTGCTCAATATGATCGATCCGACAATAGTTAAATGTTGCCCGCAGGAGGAAGCATTAAGATGCATCCATGTCGGTCTTCTATGCGTACAGGCTGATGCAGCAACTCGTCCAGCAATGTCTGAAGTTGTTCTGATGCTGTCCACCAGTTCAATGGCCTTACCGAATCCGACAAAGCCCGCTTTTGTAAGTCTTAGCCTCAACGGGGATTTATCTCCAAAAGATGAAGCTGTTACCATGTCACGTGCCCCTTTGGATACCCAGCTACCACGCTCAACTCGCTCTGTATGCTGTTCCTCTTCAATTATTAGTTTGGAACCTAGATAGATTAGTGTTGGGTTCGATTTCTTCTTGTACTCGAACACTACTCTACATTAGTATTGTTGTTGAGGATTCAGGCCGAGTAATTTGTCATTGAAGCTCTGGGAGGTGCCAGTTCAAACCTACAAGTAATTATTCGATGCCGGTGGGAGGCGGGAAAGGGTACAAAGGTAATAACACCTAAGTGGCAACACCTAAGTGGGCTTGGCAGAATATTTATAAATCCACAAGAATCTAGGAGGTCGATTCCTTGCATTAAAAGAAAAAAACTTGTTACATTGGATGTAAATGTTCAAGTAGGCTTACAGCTGATCGGGGACCGGGGTTACTGAATTGCAACCAATGTTGATTATTTATGAATTGCGATCAGTGTTTGTACGGTGATATTAGATTATTTGTTAATTGCAATCAGTACCTGTACAAAGAGGCTATTCAGGAATTACAATTAATAACATTAAAATTTAAAACTTTTGATTATAGATAGCAACTTGGCAATAATCTGTGAAACTTACACTACATTTTTAGAAGAGGAGAATCAAAACACTGGCATTTTCAGAAGAGGTGGGACCAAGCCGCTTCCTTTTTAGGATGATGGCGTACCATCTATTATCTTGTTCCTCGAATATGCACATGCTTATAATTATAAATGTTGGCTTTTAGGTATTCTACATGTGAACCATATTTTCATTATGTTATTATTATATTATCAGAATATTCTAGTAAAGTATATATATAGAGGGTCTTCAATTTCAAACAATCTATTAATATTTTCATTATGTTATTAATATATTATCAGAATATTCTAGTAAAGTATATAGAGGGTCTTCAATTTCAAGCAATCTATTAATATTTTTATTATGTTATGTTATTATTATATTATCATAATATTCTATTAATACTTTCACTATGTTATTATTATATTATCAGAATATTATAGTAAAGTATATAGAGAGTCTTCCATTTCAAGCAATTCATTAATTTATATGATCTTTTAAAGAGAAGATTGATTTCAAATGTTATTTGAGAGAGATCATAGACCATAAGGAGATGGATAATGATGGTCAATGCAATGTGATATGGGGTTGTGAGGGTACCCAATGTGTGGAGATGGATTAACATTATGTATTTTATGGTACACTGATAAATTTTGTAAAAGGTGGTATAGATATTGTTGGATCTCAAGTATAAATGTTGTAAGTGGCAGTATAGACACCATTGGATCTTAAGTATTTGAGATCTAATAGTGTCTATGTCACCCATGTTGTTATGGAGTTCATAGTGTTTGTCATTGTTTTTTACTTTTTGAAGATGGTTGTTTTTATCCCTTGCACCAAAACTATTAACGCTTCCTAAACCGTCATGTTATGTTTTCAACATCTTTGGACATCTTTTGGCCTCCCCCACTCTATTTGGTCCAATACTTTTGGAAGAATCTTTGAAAACGATTTCATTGATACTTGCCTATTCTATAGTGTTCCATCCCTAAACAGAGGACAAACTAAAGTCGTCAACCACACCTTAGTCCATTCTCTCTGTGCTCAATTCCATTGCAACAAACATTAGGAAACTTATCTTCATATCATCCAACATAGCTATAATCAAGGAACCCATTCATCCACTAGCCTTTCAAGCCATTCACTATTTGATGTTTGCTATGGCTTCCAACCTCTCCCCTTACGAATCAATAGTGACCTTACCTCCAACAATGTGTTCCCATAAGGGTTTTGAGCAATGACAAGCTTCCACCTTTGTGCAATGAACACATATACATCACCAAAGTTCTCACTACCTCGAAACGTTGCCAAGCTAAATATAAGGCTTTCCTTCATCTCTATGTTTAAGGTTGGTGATTGGGGATGCCTCTATTTGAGAAAACAACGCTTAAAGTAATTACAAAATCACAAACTCCATCCTTTTCAGTTTGGACCTTACACCGCCATTCAACAAGTGAATGGCATTGTCATCAAACTCACCTTGCCAACATAGTTGGGAATTCATAATGTAATCAATGTTTCACACCTCAAGTTTTAAGAACCCTCTCATGATTTGGAGGAAGACATATCTTTCTCCCATCTAGAACATCACATTCTAGATTTCCAACAACCATTAAAACATGATACATTGCTTGACAATGCATTGGAGATACTTGATATTGACTATACACTCAATATCTAGTGGGCAGATTAGGGCAATTACTGGGATTTGCTTCATGGATTTTTGAAGAATTATTACACAACAATTTTCCTCAATTTGTGGAGAAAGTGAGGACACTTTCACTTAAATAGGGACGAGATTATATATGATGTGAGCACCTAGCGTGGAGATGCACCTAGTCTCGCACCTAGCGTGGAGATGCACCTCTCACACCTAGCATGGAGATGCACCTAGTGTAGAGACTGATGGCCAACATTGGAGAACATTGGAGAATGCCTAATACATTTCATGAGAAGCTCTAAGTTCCAACATTTAAGATAGAATGGTCTTTGGTTATAATATAATAATGACCATTTATTCTAAATAGATGAGTAACATGCTATCACCATTAAGTTGTCATAAATGATAAACATATTTATATATAATTGTGAGATATGTGAATCACAAAGAATATCAAAAACCACCCTTTTGACAATTTACAATCAAAATAAAAATCAAATAGCAAAATATTTAATAATAATATTTTTAACAATATTGACATTAAAATGTTATGCATTCTTTTAATGATGTTTTAGAATATAATCTAAATGGATAAATGATATGGCATCACCCTTAAATTTATTATTCACTATAAACATTTTCATAAAATTTATTATGCATTATAAACATTTTCATAAGATAATTGAAATATTTCACTTATGCAATAACACCAAAATCCATTTTATTTATAATCAAAATACAAATAAAAATTTTAAAAAATTAATAATATTATTTTAAAAATAATAACATTAAAATGATATGCATTATTTATGAATATAAAATAATAACTTTAAAATGATATGCATTGTCTTATAATTCTTTTATAAATTTATTCCAAATAGATCACTGACATGACATAGCTATGGCTTTAGCCGAAAGTTGGGCAAAGAAAAGTAACATTTTAAAATATATTTATACTTATAATTTTGAAAAAAATTGTATATAAAATTTAAAATAATTTTATTTTTAAATTAGATATTAAATTTTAAATATAAGAAAAGTAACATTTTAAAATATATTTATACTTATAATTTTGAACTTTTTTTATATAAAATTTAAAATAATTTTATTTTTAAATTAAATATTAAATTTTAAATGTGTTTATGTTTATTTTTTTAAATAAAAATAATATCAAATAAAAAAAATAATTTAAAATATTGATATTTGTGGTTAGTAATAATTATTATTAATATATAATTTTATTATTACTAATAAAAAATTTAAAAAAATATTCATAAAATTAAAGAAAAAATACTCATAAAATTAAAATTAAAATTCAAAATTCAAAATTCAAAATTGTTTTACTTAATTAAAAAAATAAAAATAATTAAAATATACATTCAACTCAATAATAATAATTAAAACATACATTCAACTCAATAATAGTTTAAATTAGATCTTTATAAAAGACATGTAGCCTTTTCATCCTTTACATGTAAAAAAGGAAAATATATAATGCTTATAAATATCCATTTATGTATGACACCTTTATTACACTTCTTTATGTGGACGGTATTGCTTGTATTTTTATTTATTTTTAACTTCATTAATTTCGTTTCTATTTGTTTGTAGCAATTGAGGTTTGGAGTTAGTGTACCAATAGATACTCTTTTAAGAGTTGTGTGGATGTTGGGAAGTAATGATGTGACATTATCTTGTCTTGTATTAATATCTTTATTAATTGAGATTTGGAGTTAGTGTACTAATAGATACTCTTTTAAGAGTTGTATGGATATTGGGAAGCAATGATGTGACATTATCTTGTTTTGTATTAATATTTTTATTATATTGAAGGAGAGTTGCATGAATGTGCTTGAATGTTTATCTTATCATTTTGTGTTGTGATTTTTATTTGTTTTGTAGTTTTTGAGGTTTGGAGTTGGGTAGAGTATTAATAGATATTTTTTTAGGAGTTGTGCGATATTGGGATTATAATTTGATGAAGAATAACATTTTAATGAATAAGGTTTGAGTAGTTTAATCATGTTTTAATAGTTATAAACATTAGTTAATAATAGGGGTGGAGTGTTGTGTTGTATTACATAGGGTTTAAAGGCTTCAAGGAGCAATGATTTAGTTGGTGAAGTTTTCTTTTAATAAAAATGAGTAATATTGTATTAGAAAGGGGTCACAACCAAACACTTTAGAGTAGTTATAAAAATATATAGGAAAAATGTTACAATCCACAAAAAAATTTCAAGTATAGTTCCGTAAGGACTTCTATACTATATATCCTACTAGTGAAATATCGAAAATGACAAGTGTATTGCTGAACAAATTGTCCTAAAAGTAGCCAAAATTTGCAATACATTCATTTTAGATAGAAAATTAAAAACCCAACCCATGAAGAGCCCCTCCTTGAACCTGGAATTCTCTAGTAATATTGCTTCTACTTCTCCATGTGCCTTTGTATGTCGATGGACTAGTTTTCGAGGTTAGTGCTTCCTCCATGTATTCTTGCTTATCACTTGGAAGTTGAAATATCTACATGGAGGGGGTAGTAGTGTTCACAACACCACCCATGAGATTAAGTAGAGACCCTTCAATGTGGTCTTCCTTAGTGGCCATATATCTCAAGTTTTTCTTTGTTTCCACACTGCAAAGGTTTAGTGTTTGCATGTAGTCATGCATGGCTCATTCCATACTTTGCATGGAACAAAGTTACACCTCCATTGCCTCACAATGTATTTCTCTATTTTGAGCCTCCTCCCACAGGTCATGCTCCCAACTAGCATGCTAGGAACTCCACTTGAAAGCCTCATTAATAACTTCAAGTCAAGGGAATCTATTAGCCCTTCTCGTACCCTTACATGTGTCATCGAATCGTTGCTAACTCACACATTACACAACACATGTTCCTACATTGGGCCATTACAGATGCAAATGAGAGGGATAACCACAACGATAAATAATGAAACCATAGAGCTCCTCGATGTATTGTGTCGTCCCAATGTCTCTACAAACTAGTATTGCGACAAGACAAATGTAGGTGGAGAAGACGAATGTTGCAAGGGTTGAGAGATCCTACACTTAATCGAGACCCTTCTCACCACCTTCCGTATAACTTTCTCAATGTCGGTTCTATACAATAAAGATGATGCATATTAAATGACTTGAATGTCTAGTGCTTTTGCTCTACCAAACACATCCACTTCAATGTTTTCTTTTCCAAATCATATAATTCATAACTTATCAAACTATTTGGCGATGAAATCATATTTATAACAAAGATTGTCATTCATGTTAATGAATAACCCATTATTATTTTGTTATTACCTTGAAACTTAGGTGAAAACACTGATACATGAGTGTCACTTGTGCATCATTAACAAACTAAAATAAAATTGTCTATTGGAACATTTAAAACAAAATCAGTCATTCATAAAAATTAGAGATAACTTGTAACAAAAAACAATGGCAATGGAAAATATCTTTAGAATACATAAAACATTTTCTTCAATTTTTTGAAAAACTCCTATGAAAACACTATATCCAACTTGGTATATCATCTACGTGTTGAAATAAGTGAACAAAAAAGTCAGCTAAAGTATTAAAAAATGGTGTCTCATACAAATATGTACATGATTTCAAATATAAGTTCATAGTGTTCCCAATGTATCAATAGTTACCTAAAACATCAAATATAACGAATACTCCCTAAAATTTAAGATGTATGATCATGGATTTAGCAAAAATGCTAAGGATTCCTATTATATGTTCATGGAAAGGTTTTATTTTTAGGCGAAAAGTATAAATACCTTTGTTCTTTGCTTTTTAATTGTGTGATTGAATCACTTGGTAGAAGGCTATGGAATGAAACTTCATAGCCAGATCCAAGAATCTTTGGATTATTGTCTTTAGCCTAACACAATTGGGAATTGAGAGGTTGAGGAGGAGCCTTACAAGGATTGTCGAGTTCTCTACCACTGTTATTTTCCTTACCCATTGTGCATTTGCTCTTTGAAAGCCTTGATAAATTGCTTGCACTTTTGCCTCGCTTGTTTGTGGCAACTCCTAGTCCCAAGCATAGTCACTTTCATCTTTTCCTTCGGAGTCAATAAGAAACCCCTTGCACTTGTCACCCCTTAAAAAGCGAAAAACCAATTTGTTATGTATTTATAAAATTAAAGAATTTATAAATCAATAACTATAACTTTATTTGTATATAATATTGAACTTCAATAACTATAACTTTATTTGTATAGTAATATTGAACTTCCACTAACAATATTTTTATTTGATTTTATTGTTATCTAACACGTTTTACAAAATCTTATAAAATCCAAAAATTAATATAATGTTATATTTGAAAATTAAAGTGGTACATTAAATTCTCAATGGAACTTATTATACTACCATTTAAAAAAATATATTTTAAAATCTTATAAAATCCAAAAATTAATATAATATTATATTTGAAAATTAAAGCGGTGCATTAAATTCTCAACGTGACTTATTACACCACCATTTAAAAAAACATATTTTAATTAATGCAATGGTGTTTTTTTTTACCAATTAAAAGTACAATGAAATTGGAAAATAGTAGAAAATAAATTAGGAAGTTTTATTTCTTCCAAGTATAATTGACTAGAATTTTCTTCTTTGAGAACGGTTGTGAGAAAGTGTGTCATAGAGAAGAGGATTATTTATAACATAATAGCGAATATTCTTGGAAGGATAAAGTGAACTAGATAGAAATAAGTTCTAGATATTATTCCTATGGATGTATCCATAAATCATATTTCTTTAAAAATATTGTCTACGACATAGCAGAGTCTTTTTGTAATATGATATTATGTGAAATATTATTAGTCCCTTGCGTCTTGCGAGAGACTATAGCAATAGCCTCACGGTCAATCATCGTTGACTGCTTATTATAGATGCATTCTGTAATATTAACTGATACAATTTTATAAGGTTTTTATAAAATTTACTATTAAAATTTATTTATTGTTAAAAACAAATCATTTTTTTTCCCAATTTTATAAATAAAATTTCTTATTCATCCATTGTTCGGTGATGCAACTTTAATAAGCTAGTGTATGTTATTTGTTTTATTTGTTTTAGTCAATTGTCAAAGTTTATAAATTATTTATTTTGTTTATAATTCTTATTCACTTGCACTTATTTCTTTGAAAAATATTGCAGGGTGACATATTTCTCTAAAAAAATATAATGTTTAGTGTCTCTCTACCTCGTGACATCCTGCTCAGGCCCTTGCCACCTCCTCATCCCCACCTCGTCACCCCCTCACTGCCCCAACTCACCTACAATTGCCATCTTTACTTTTTTTGCCACCATCTTCATCAGCTCAGAAGACCAACGGGTAGAACTACATTTAGATGATGTTATATTACATGCTAAAGCTCAACGTTAAGGTCTAGAGATATTATCCGGTCATCCAAAGAAATTTATATATATGCAAAACAAGACGCAACCACTGATAACTTCAACGAAATCCTTGGAAAGGGAGGCTACCAGATGGTCTACAAGGGCTACCTTCCTGACCAGACATCGATAGTAGTAAAGAGAATAGATAGAATATCTGAAGGAGAAGAGGAATTATGGGCGCACATGACAATTATCTGTAGGATTCGTCCCCTGAACCTGGTGTGAATGAGAGGATTTTGCACACAAGGAGAACACATGTCGCTTGTCTATGAATGCATTCCCATCGGTTCCCTGAACACCCATCTATTCTATGCCACCTGGACCCTCGACTGGGAGAAGCGATACCAGATAGTGTTGTGGACAAGTAGAGGTTGCATCAGGATAGGCCTCTAGGTAGGATTCAAAGTGGGAAGAAGATGAAGAAAAAGATATTGAGAGCTACAGTCCCTCTGCGAACCTCAAAGTAATTGTGGGGAATATGCCCTGGAGTGTAGACGATGTCACTATGGTTGAGGTTTGTCATTTTCTCCTTTGCTATTATACATTGCTTTCATTAAGAAATGAGAATCTTGATTATTATGCATCTGTCCAATAAATTATTCAGATAGAAATATGGTAACGTTATGAATAAGAACTACTCGTACAAGGTAAAGTGGCATATCCCTACCTTAGGATTATATTTAAATATTACAGTCCCAATCTGTTCATTAAACTGTTGAAAAAATTAGGAATTGTAAGTGTGAAGGGTTTAAATACCTCTTGGCCTTGAAGTTGCACTGATATGGGATTTACGATTACAACTAGTAGCTATTAACGTGAAGGCCATAGAGCACCAAGAAGGTGCCAAAACATGCATGAAGTGGCGTCCAAGCATTAAAAAAGGTTTAATTTTTGTATATACCAGATGTACATAAGCGAAATACCTCTCAAGAATGCAACAATTGATCTGATGGCGTATGACCTTTTCTAGTAAGAGATGTCTCTCGACCCATCAATCTGTTCAGTTGTTCAATGTCTTGCCTTATTTCTCTATCAAGATTTTTCTGCAAGGATAGAGCTTGATAGTGTTCAGTTGTCCTAACAAAAATCCCACCCATAAATTCCCTTTTTAGTGACATGTGTTGTCTTTTCCTTGACACGTACTGCCTTTTCAATGATACATGTATTTAACTTAGTGTTTAATTAAATTGTTTTCTTAATGCCATGCAAAATTGCCAAATATTTTTTACAATGAACTTGGCCCCATTTCAAGAGGATACACTTGAGATATTCGAATTTATTTATATACAAAGTCAATGTGAGCGTTTTACATGTAAGTTGTAATTAATCACCATTCTATTATAAAATTGTCAAATATTTTAATGGGGGAGCAATTGCATGCATTTAGTTCGATGAGCATTTACAGGATTTTACCATGTTTGTTTTTAATAAATTATCTTTTATATGAAGTTTGATATTATTTTTAAATATAAAATGCCAGAATGCCGATTGGATTTTTGACGAAATAAAATAACTCGATTTTGTTTCCCAACTTGGAAAAAAACATGACATAAAAACTCTGGATTAAGTATGGCGACCGTAAGTAGATGGTGGGCATAGTTGAATGCACATCATCTATGGTCAAATAGTAAGAATAATTCCTTCCTACCAATATACCCGAGTTCAAATCCCAACAGACACAATTGATTTTGTACTATCTAGCCATGAAAATCATCATCAAACACTTATGACTCTGATTATTCGTATTTGTTGCATGAAAATACATGCCTAAAAATAATTTCTCGTATTCTTCCTCTTGTAATCCTAATATCTCCTCAACGTCAAACAACTTCCACCATATGGTAGCATCGACCCTTACATTAAGGTATAAATGATGTTTCCAAGTGACTATAGATGGTATTGAGCAGTTCTACCATTTTTGTGGATGTGTTTTGAGATTCATTTTAATACCTAAAGATCATGATAAGTTGTACGATATAACTTTCTTGGGCCAAAGGGAAGCAACTTTTCCTTTTTTTTTTTCATAGATTTTTCATGTCATAAGTTTTTATCTTAGCTTATTTGTCAGTTTGTAGTCACACTAGTTACAAATAAGAAAAGTGGTCATGTCTAAATTAGTTTTTTTTTTCCATAGATTTTTCATGTCATAAGTTTTTATCTTAGCTTATTTGTTAGTTTGTAGTCACACTAGTTACAAATAAGAAAATTGGTCATGTCTAAATTAGTGTTATAGTAGTGATTCAAAAGAAATTATAACCCATTTTAATTGTAGCATAGTAATAATTAATTTTAGTTGCAAACTCACATCTTAATTTTTTACCATTTTAATTTCTAAATCGATTTGATAATACATAAATTGTTTTGGATTATAAATTGATTTGTCATTTGCACTGTTAACATATCTTGGAAGATGAATCATGATATATAATCATATCACAAACAATGATAGCTTTGTCCATATTAGATTGTTTTATGAGTAATTTTTTGAACGCTCACAATGTCATTTTTAAGAGTCAATTTCACTATATTCATAGCTGCAATAATTCCTACAACCAACAAATTATAATAACGTAAAAGAAAACTCATAAGCATCGACTACAATGGTATGATAAATTCAATCAATAACTTATTTGTGCAACGATGCATTAATTGTAGTTAGCTAGTTTGATATTTTTGTAAATTTTTATTGTGAGTACAAAATCCTCTACAACCATAACATAGGAGCCCCTAAAAATCCTGACCAGGCACGGCTGGTGGTCTTCAATTATTACTACAATCTCACCTTCTAACTTGCAAACATGAAGGCTTTTGTTTTCTTGAATGAAGCATAAGAACTTGCGTCTTTTCTTTAAATACGACACACTGTTTGAATTGTTGTTCTTCTTCTTCGACATGTTTCGAAACCTATATCCACGATTTTAATTTTCAAGCCATGTTGTTCAATAAGTATTTAATCACCGCTACACAAAACAACAAACATAATGTGATTTTCAGGATGCATAGGAACGAAAACTTGTTTACGATGAGTAGCACAACCTCGCAGATATAAAATATTAGCTCCAAACAACCCCCGAAGATAACAATATCAAATATATCATTTGTGTAATATGCACTTGTGTGTAGCACTCTGATTATGTTCTATACATACTATTACAATTACAATGTGTAGCAGTTATGTAGGTTCCAAAGAAGCATCAAAAATTAGAATAGAGGCTTGTACAATTATGTTATTACATTTAGGTCAAGTAAAGGCTACCTCCTGACTTTTACATCAACAGGGTCCCAATTACTAGATTTTCAAACAAAGCTTATTGGGTGCACCTATGTTGTGTGTGCAATCTCCACAAACCTACAAAGAATAACACTGAAATAAAGCACACACACAAATAATTCATTGACACACCTACCAAGAAACACTAGCAGATATAATGTATTAACTAATCATGCATGAGGACAAGAGGACTTCTATAAATTTTATTTCAATGCCCTTATAATAATTAATAATGAATAAGGCAATTGAATTTAAAACGGAGTTGTAATTAGCACTAATCAATACCAAAAATGAAAACTAGCAAGATTGTGCAAGTTCATGTTAATGAAAACATTAACATATTGTTCAAGGCAATGACTAGATGCTTTGCAACTAATTCCCCTGTTTCTTTAACTTTCCAACTTTGAGATTTACATTTTAGTATTTTGATCATGTTTTCATATTTCAAAGATTGTTTTTATATTTTAGAGATATTCAAGGATACATCTAACATGAGGACAACGAGATCATAAGCAACAAAACCTCTGCTTCATAACATAAAATAATAATTATGGTACATAAGAATACAACAATACTAAGGTTGTGGCCCATGGCACAACTACTCCTAGATCATAAGTAAGCCAATGCAAAACCTCCTAGATAATAAGTAAGCCAATGCAAAACCTTTGCTTCATAACATAGAATAGTAATCATGGTACATGAAAATACAACAATACCAAGGATGTGGCCAATGAAACAACAACGCCTTATAATGCATATGTCAAAATCCCCTCAAGTCTTATAAAATCTCTCTACAACGCGTATTGTCTTTGCATAGTATCTTGAATCTCCTTGGCCATCAGAAGATTTTTCATATTTTTACTCATAAGGTTTACATCTCTGATCATGTGTTCCTAGTTCTCATTATTTCCAAGGCGTGTCCACAATTTTTCTTCCCAATTTGTTCTTTCTTATGGTGCTACATTTTCTTTATGTGTACTCATGTATCCCTCTAGAAACCTCAAAATTGACTTGCAGTTATTTGGTTTCTCATTTGTCTTTAATTCACACATTCATATGGGCACCTTGATTTTTTGACTTGTTAATTTAAATATCACTTCAAAATTATGGTTATTGTGTTTTATTCAAGCCTTTTCTTAGATAATTTTTTGCACTTGAGGTTTTCCATTTGCGGGTTTCCATAATGCATTTGTATCCTTGATAATATCCACTTCAAATTTACACAACACCTCTTTTTTCATAAACTAGTTTTTTTTTACTCTTTGATATAACTCGAGTTAACTGTCACAAGTCTACAATCTCAACCTTCTACAACTTGATCCTCCATAGTAGGCCTATGTAATTCACATTCAATCCTTTTGGGTATGTAAATTGTAGAGAATGAATAGATACGTGTTACAATACGTAGTGTGAAGGCATGGATGGAAGATGCCCCATACACACACACGCGCACGCGCACTCTCTCTCTCTCTCTCTCTCTCTCTCTCTCTCTCTCACACACACACACACACACACAACTAAAAGGGAAAGAGAGGAGAGTGGAGTCGCCACTTGGTTTTAGGGCCAAATCGAGAAACCCTAGGGTAAGACAAAAGATGGTGAAAATGAAAGGAAAATACACTAAGCTAATTAGGACCTTAAGATCTCATTAATGGTAACCTAGGGATGTGGGTGATTAGGGTACTTTGATTAGGTTTCAAATCAATTTTAACCAACAAACTAAATGAGAAAATAGAACCAACTAAGAAGGGTTAGTTAATAGAAAATTCCTTTAATGAGCTAAAGACCCTAATGTTGGAAATGGAAAGCGAAGAAAGAAGAGAACTCACTTGGAATTCATTATTGTAGATGATGAATCTCTCCAGGATAAAGTGGAGAGTTATGGTAGTTCTTTATGAGTGATCCATGTCACAAAATGATCTACATAGTGAGCTCCAAATTTCTGCAAAACAAGACTTTCCTTGATTCCAATACAAACATATGTATATGAATATAACCAATAAACAATACATATACTATTGTAAAGATAAATAAATGAAATATGTAGAGTAGATAGTGCTACTTCCCTCTGTGGATATGATACCTCCCTTTCCCTAGTTGTGATGGAACCTCCTTTGAGGTTGTAGGGTTGATGCTTCCAAGGTATGAGTGGAACTAAGCCAATGAAGATGCCCTAGGATGAATCAATCAAACTTACAAGGTTGGAGGTAAGATAACAAAGGATATCCCTATAGAGGTGTTGGATATAACAAGTATAAGAATCCCTAGGGGCTTGATAGAGGTGAAAGGAGTTCAATCTCTAATATGAGCATGTACTTACAAATTAAGGTTTTCAAAGATGGAGGGATTCAAGAGTTGAAGAAGGTTTGTGTTGGGGTTTAAAGATGTCTAAAAACAACCTTAGTTTAACATTAATTTATCAACCAGAGGATTCATCTTTTATTTCAAGAATATCGGCAAAGTCCATGCAGATAGCTCGTAGAGGCTAAAATCGTGTAGTTAAAACAAATCTGAGTTTATCAACAATCAAGTTCCTCAAACATTCATTAAAGATTCTAGGAATTGAAATCTAAAGTTTTGCAATGGAAAGGAACTAATTAATCTATTGAATTCATTTTAAGAGCAATAATTGAATCTAAATAAAGACTTGCAGAATTGACTATTATTATGAATCAAATTACTGGAAAGGAAAAAGGCGAATTACTCTATCTATGAAAAGAAACAGAGACCGTAATCTAATTGAAAAGAGACAACGATCATACTTCTATTGAAAGGAACAAAAACTATAGTTTAACAGAAAAGAACAACAAATGTAAACTAAGTGAAAGGAACACCAAATGTAAACTAAGTAAAAGGAACATCAAGTGTGAATTTATGAGGAACTATCACGCATCAAATCTCAGTAATAGGAATTGGAACAATAATCATTTAATGTTTAAGGAAATATCTATTTCTTGCAAATGACATAAAATCATCAACACACTTATGCATTCATTTAACTACTGGAAAAGAGAATCGAATCACAAAACAGAAATTGAACTGATACAATTACAGGTCGAACAATAACTCCTTCATACTGGGCCCTTGGTCCTTAGAAGCACTGCTATTTGAAATTCAGTATATAGAAATGGTAAAAACACTCAAAGCTTTTATTGATTTCATAGCTGGTACAACATTTACAAAAACTGCTAACGCAGAGCAATTCTAAGTTCTGAGTTCTTGGGTGCAATTCTTCTATATATTTTCAGGATTTATTTACCCCTTATATATTACAACAATCTGGGTAAATTAAGCTATCATGAGGATCGATAGATCCTCAGGATTGATTTACCATTATAAAGTTACAATATAAGAAACTCAATCATCTTCAAAACTGCCTTGTGCCATATAGTTCTCAACCTCCAATAGCTTGCGCATCTTCAAGATTTTCTTTGTTATCTTGGGTTTGACAATATTTAACCAATCCTGTAATAAAACTAGACAATTCCAATCATATTTTAGGATCTATGTAATCTAACATCAACAATAACACTAAAGAGTATATTATTCATTTTTATCCTATTTGCTCATAAATAACCGAAAAGTCAATCAAGATGATATCATTAAACGTGGGAAAAAGGAAGATATTTATACCTTTTTCATAACCTAACATACTCCCCAACTTACCTTCTTGCATGTCCTCATGCAAGTTGAGATCTTACATGTAAAGAAGTAATGCTGTAAGGTGGAAAGGTTGGTTCACCAGGCCTCCTTAATCCATTGCTTCTTTTGAGTTCTCCAAAAGTAGCATCCTCCCTTTTCTTGTTAATTTGATAATCTTTTTGGTAACTTTCTGGAGGAAACTAGATGATAGGGGGATTATATCTGCACCCAATCCAAGTAGGCCATTCCTCTTGGATCAATCTAGAATACCTTTCTATTCTGAAGGTAGCTGCAAAGAAATTCCTGTACCCAAAGGGTTCCCTACTCTTCACTTCACGGGAGGATGCATCCCATCTCAATTTAGAAGCAGCAAGAGCTTCTTCCTTAAGCTCTCTAAAACGAGTGATACCTCAACATATAACCTGTAGATGGATAGGGGCTAAGGATGCTATGACCCCCCCTCTTTTCATAAATGTTTTATGTCTCGTAATGGCTGGAAAGGACTTTGGAGGCTCTCCCCTAACCCATAGATCTAGCCTAGTTTCCCTCTTTAGGAAAGTTTTATGAACTTTACCCCATCTGACTTGGTTATGAGTAAATGACAAAAATGCCTGAAACTGTATGTCACCTATGAATGGACCAGGGTTATCTTTCCTTTCTTCTTCCAGAATGAAATTATGAAAGTACAACTCACACAGAAAGTATTGTACCTTTTCGTCCCGCTCTCTGAAACATGAAATAAACTCAGGTAGAGTGGCAAATGAAATAGGTTTACCTGCTCTGATGGCCTTCACTCTCAATAACATATATCGTTCCAACAAGAATAAGTGTAATTGGTGGCAGGGGCTCTACAATTAATAGAATCAGAGTAGACATCACATATTTCTTTGATTTGCTCCAAAGATTTTTCCAATTGGGTTTGTACCTTTTTTACCTTCCCTTGGGCTCTGGTGAGCTCAACATAGGTCTCACTCTCTGTTGTTTTCATGTCCTTTAGTTGTTTAACAATATTTTGATGTTTGACCCTAGTGATCATCTCATCTTGGTGTTGAGCCAATGCTCGTTGGGCTTGTCCCAGCTCTGCCTTTAGTTTATCAATGGTGACACCCTGTGCTTGAGATTGGGATGCTTGGTATTCTTCCATAGCGCCCATCTCCTCCCTTGATTGAGTTAATGCTTGTTGTGCCTGTGTAAGCTCTTCTTCCAGTCTGTCCACAATAAGACTCTGTTTCTGGGACTGGAGTGCTTGATGCTCTGCCATAGTCAGTAATTCATTTTTGTTTTGAACCAGGGTTTGTTGAGACTGCATCAATTCTTCCTCCAATCTCCTGATGGTAGCATTCTGCTTAAGGAGTTGAGCTATTTCCTCTAATACCAGGGTGTCTGTTCGCACCTCAACATCAATTTCTTCTGTAGCTGTCATATTTTTTTGTGTTTCTAAAGAAATTACTTCCTCGTTCTGAGCTACTGTTTCTTCTACTAGTATTTCTTCAGGGTCTTTCTGTATCCCTAAAAAATTTGTACTGGCTGCTTCTTTAGGAAGAGGGTTTCTTCCTTGCACTTTGGCCCTTTCGTTTTTCTTTCTACTGTGGGCCTTATCTGCTTGTTCTAACTTTTTCCTCAATTCCTTAATAATTTCCTTGAGTTTACCCACCTTCTTCTTTAATACTTCAGCCTTCTTAGCCTTTTTCTTCAACAATTTGTTTTCTTTTTTTAACTTTATTATTTTCTCATGGCTCTTGGATGATTTTTGTTTATGATAGGTCTCAAGATCTTCTTCATTCTAGTCAGCAGATGGTTGTTCCTCTGTTCCTTCCAAATGTTCTGTCTGTCTAAGAAGGCTTCTCATTTCAAAGTGAGGTTCTTCCTGTGTTGTGTCCTCTGGAAAATACATTTCAATATCAGGAAAATCTTCAACTGGTTTTGAAGAGGAGGCTTGTTCTGGGCATTTTTATGGATTATTTGTGCCTCTGTCAATTGAGGTTCCCAAGCTTCCCAAAACCTGGGCTATTTCTACCTCATAGCTCTTCAAAATTTTTTCTGTCAGATGCTCTAATGACGATTGGGTATCTTCCTGATCATTCCTTTGTGAGGTCTGTTATGCTTGCCCAATTTCTTGAACATTCTCCCGTGGAGACTGTTCTGTAGAATTCTGAAGTTCTTCAGGCTGTTTTTTTGTACCTGGAATTGCTTCAGTTGTTTCCTAAATTCGTCTACTTCTTCTCCTTGTCTGAATGATGGTTTTAGGGGCAATTGTTGCTCTCTTCCTCTTTTTTGTTAATCTCTGTGTTTGTGAGGTCCGGGCCTCTGTGATTTGGGCAGGGTCTGCCTTAGCTTCGGTTTGAGGAGATGGGATTTCTCTTTGGGCGGTAGTCTCCTCTGCCTGTCTATCTTCAATTTCCTATGGTGGTTCTTCATGGCATAGTTCAAGCTACTCCAGTTGTGGAGGTCTATTGGCCTCAATCAGATTATCCCAAGTCAATTGAGTTTGACTCAGTGCTTTATTTGTTATCAGTGTAACTAATCTGTGGTGACTGATAACAGTAAAAGGATCCTTGGAATTTTGTGTTCTTAAGGCAACCTCATGTAATATGGCATTCATAAAGAAAGGTAGATTAAGTACTAACCGTTGTTTTAAGGCTGCTAACAATTTGAGGTGGCGAGGTCAAATTACGTCATATCGTCCATCATAGGTGATGTACCGCTGAATTATCCCTACCAGTTCCTTTCATGGTTCTCTGAGGGTACTGGGATTAAGTCCCTTTCCCTTCTTATCCATTTCTTCCCCAGGGTCTGTGAAAGTTTCCACAACTTCCTTCAGTGTTGTGTATCTTCTTGTCCACTGAATTCCCATGTTAGGGAGGCCTGTGACCTCTGCTAAGATTTTCGGGGTGATTGAGATTTGTATGCCTCGCACCATAGAGATTTTTCCTTGCAGATACTGAAAGAATTCAAGCATGACATTCGTGTCATATCCTTGCAGACGGTTGAAGTACTGTGTCCACCCCAGCCGGTGTAGGATTTCTCTTGCTTGCTCTGTAACCTGTAGTAAAGTTGGCTCCCTGCACTCACCTCTTCCACCCATTTTGTGAGAAAATGTGGATGACTATCGTTCCTGGTAGTAGACTTGATTAGACTAGCTCGGAGGAATATCAGAGACAACAAGTGTTTACAAATGTGGGTATTTATTACAATCATTACTATCGTTATCGAGAAGCGTGCCAAGCGTCCACTCCCCTCATTAATATAAAGGTCGACCTCGACCATCATCGTAGGGGAAAGTAATGAGTGTAGGTATTGATGGTGAGGGGTAATAATTGTATTTCCTCCACCAATGGGGATCAATGATTAATTTTCAAACAACATATTTTGACGGTAATCATTAAACGTTAGTCCTCTTTCGTGGAATTGAAATATACCTGTACTCAAAATAATTCTTTAAGGATACATACGCCGAATAAATTAAATCGTTTCATTGAAATAATATCCCACATGTCATAATGTTGTTACTTTTCTGTTTTATTGAATACAACCGAAATGATAGCCTCGTTATTGAGTGAAGGAAATCTAGAGACACGCAGAAACTTGGCATTTAAGGTAAACTTACATACCACAGGCAGAGCCACTGTTGCCAGCAGGCGTCCATAGCATCGACAGGGTTTCCTTTTAACCCTTAGATGAGCCTGTATCCTTGATAATTATTTGAATCGTCTTTTCCAAAAAGACCATTATCTTGGTTTGGTGGCCAGATGGTGATAATGCCACTCACTAGATTGTAACTTAGGTGAATAAGTCGGCTCGTGATGAGACCCCTTGTCCTTTAACAAGAAACTGTCAAAGGCCATTGCCCTGGTGTGGTAGCCATAATGGGAATGTCACTTATGTTATTATCCTATGATCGTGGTAGGTTGGCTCGTGATGAGACCCCCTATTATATATATATATATATATATATATATTATTTATTTATTTTAGAAATTTATTTAAGTTTTTCCCGAAAAAAGACCATTTTCCTGGTTTGGTATCCAGATGATAATAATGCCACTCACTAGAGTGTAACTTAAGTGAACAAGTCAGCTCGTGATGATACCTCTTGTCCTTTTGACAAAAGAAAATGTCAAAGGCCATTGCCCTGGTGTGGTAGCCATAGTGGGAATGTCACTTAGGTTAGTATCCAATGATCGTGGTAGGTTGGCTCGTGATGAGACCCCCTATTCTTTGTGGAAAAAGAAAGAAATTTTATTGTTTTATTTTTTTTAGAAGTGTATGAAGGGAGGCTCATCTACTCCTTAAGAGTAAGGGATGGCGTAAAGAAGTGTAAGGATGTCAAGTAAAAGTGTGTCCCAGACTCCTTATTAATTATAAAGGCGAGATATCATTTAAGTGTATTTATATGTACAAGGGAAAATAAACGAATTATGGTGGTTACAGGTTATGAACAAGGTTTAAGATATTTCAAAGAAAGTGATCCAAAAAACAATTTGATAAGGTATCGGAGATGGTCCACAAAATAATGATAGATCGTTAGAAATAATGCTGGTGAAAATTATTTGGTGAAAGTTGTACCCCAAAGGAATGGTTTAGAATTTTATCAGCAATGTAGGGAAGGAACGCAAAATGAACAATAGGTGTGAAAAAGGAACAGCGGGCGCGAAAAAGGAACGTCAATTGTTCCGTTCAAAGGAACAACAAGCACACAAAAGGAATTTCAATCATTATGTTCAAAGGAACAATAAGCGCGCAAAAGGAACGACAATCGTTCCGTTCAAAGGAACAACAAGCGTGCAAAATGAACGACAATTGTTCCGTTCAAAGGAACAACAAGCGCGCAAAAGGGAACATCAAGTGTTCAAAAGGAACAATGGATGTGCAAAATGAACGAAAATTGTTCTGTTCAAAGGAACAACAATTGTTAGGTTTTTAACCATCTGAATAGGCAATTTTTAGAAACTTGGAAATGTGTTTTTCTTGAATCCAAGGTTTATTAGTCATCAACTAAAATCATTTATGAGTTGGTTTATTTCAAAATTAAGTAGTGGATGATTTGTTGATGTTATGAGTTTCATTATAGTTGCCCAATTGCTGTTGTTGAACATGACACATTCATTTCTCTGCGAAATACAGGGTCTGGGTGATGAGATGAAGTAGGAGTTCAGAATAGAAAAGAGTGCTATCTGAGTTTATTACAATTATCCTCCCTAGTTCTTATTTTCTCGAGTGAATATAAAAAATAATAAAAAAACTAAATAAAATCTATAGATTTTTTTTTTTATATATAGTATGTATAGTGTCAACAAAATTCAACATTTATGGAGTTGGGGTGGCTGGATTACCCTCCCAGCCAGCCAAAATTCGAACGGTAGGATCCTTACTTACTTCCTGGTAGAAACATTCTTTTGAGGGCGGCTGATGATAGAGTCGTAGCCGGTGTCTATTGACCCGAAATGGATATCCGGACCCGTCGATGGTGCTTAACGTGACTGTGCCATTATCATGGAATTCATTGATTTCATATGGTCCTAGCCACCGTGTCTGTAATTTTTCCAGAAAATCCTGAAATCTGGAATCATAGAGGAGTGCCCAATCACCTTTTTTAAATGATTTTTTCTTGATATGCTTGTCATGCCAGGTCGTTCTCTGTTGCTGAATAACAGTTGTGCACTCTACAACAGAAAATCATGCTTCATCCAATTCGTTGAGTTGCTGAAGGCGCTGTTTATGTGCTTTTGTAAGATCCAGTCCGATTTCCTGGGCCATCCTTAGAGTCTTGATTTCAAACTCGATTGGGAAGATGAGTTCTTTACCATAGACTAAATGATAAGGAGAGTAGACAGTGGTATTATGCCATGTTGTGTGGTAAGCCCATAAGGAATTTGGGAGCTTAGAAGCCCAATTCTGTTTGTTTGTTGAGACAATCTTTGTCAGGATTTCCTCCAGGACTTTATTGGTGCTTTCTTCTTGCCCATTTTCTTATGGATGGTACGGAGAAGTAATTCTGTGTTTAATATGATAATTATCCAGGGTGGTGGTGATTCTATGAGCTGTGAATTTTGACCCCCCATCAGTAATTACCTCTCTTGGTAGTCCATATCGTACGAATAATTTGAAAATAAATTTGATGACTACTTCTTCTGTTGAATTTGGTAAGGCTTCTGCCTCTACCCATTTAGTCATATAGTCCATTGCAACTAGAATATAAGCCTTCTGATTTGACTTTGGATTGAAGGGGCCAACGAAGTCTAGTGCCCATCTCTCAAATGGTTCTGCAACTACTTGTGCTTTCATAGGCATTTCATCAACCTGACCTGGTTTTCCCATCCGTTGACAACTATCGCAGGTCTGGACATATTTCTTCGCGTCTCTAAATATTGAGGGCCAATAATAGACCATCTGCAAAATTTTGTGTCCAGTCCTGCGATCTTCAAAATTCCCACCACAGGGATCATCATGTCTGGCTTTTAGTATGTTGTAGATTTCGTCATCTCATATGCATCTGTGGATCTGGAGATCAACTTCTGTATGGAAGAGGTATCTGCTAATCCAGGCGAATCGTGCGCTACACCGGACAATCAGTTTTATTTCCCTTGATGAAATATGTGCCGATAATCTTCCCACTGCCAGATAATTTTCCACATCAGCATACCAAGGTGGCTTTGTAGTAACGACAAACAAATGCTCATCTGGAAATTGATCTTCGACTGTTAAGGAGTCATTTGTTTTAGGTATGCGGGATAGGAAGTCTGCGACAAGATTTTCTCTCCCAGGTCGATCTTTGATGGTAATATCAAATTCCTGCAATAGTAATAACCATCGAGTGACCTGTCCATTAGTAATCAGTTTATTAGCTAGATATATGATAGCAGAATGATTAGTATATAGAATAACGGGATAGCCTGTTATATAATCATGAAATTTATTGATGGCATGTATAACAGCGAAAAACTCTTTCTATGTTACTGTATAATTAAGTTCATATGGAGTAAGATTCTTGATAATAAAATAAATGGCATAGGGTTTCTTGTCTTCTTCCTATTCGAGGACAATGCCTATGGCAATATCTTATGCATCGGTGGAGATGTGAAATGGTATTTTCCAATTTGGTCCCCTCAACACCGGTGCTATCGAGATCAACTTATTGAGTCCTGCAAATGCCACATCACACTTTTCAGACCACTGAAACTCTACATTACCAGTCAAAGCATGTAAAGGTACAATGGTTCTTGCAAAATTTTCCATAAATCTACGATAGTATCCTGAAGCGCCAAGGAAACTACGTACCTCAGTTTGTGTGTGTGGTGTAGGTAGATTAAGGATTACCTCTATTTTTGTTGGATCTACTCTAATTCCATCTGCAGAGATATAATTCCCTAGTACCACACCTTCTATCATCATCATGTGACATTTTTCGTGGCTTAAACATAACCTGGTCACAATGCACCGTTCTAGTACTTTCTCTAGATTATTCAGTGCTTGATCGGAGTCGTCGCCAAGAGGAGTGAAATCATCCATATAGACTTCAAGTCCTTCGCTGATCAGATTGTTGAATATGCTCAGAATGGCCCTTTGAAAAGTGGCTAGAGCGTTACAAAGTCCAACGGGTAATACTCTGCATGGAAAAGTGCCCCAGGGGCATGTGGATGTAGTTTTATCTTGATCTTCTGGGGCAATCTGAATCCGATTGTACCCACTAAAACCATCTAGGAAAGAAAATAATTTCTTTCTTGCCAAAGTATCCAGGACCTGATCAATGAAAGGCAAAGGGAAGTGGTGTTTTTGAGTGGCTTTGTTAAGTTCCCTGTAGTCAACACAGATTCACCATTTCCCATTTTTCTTTGGGACAATGACTAATGGGGAAACCCACCGACTATCTGAGATGGGATATATAAAATCTACGTCCAACAACTTTTGTAATTCTTCTTTAATGATATCCCTGAGGTGAGGATTCAATCTTCTCTGTGGCTGTCAGATAGGCTGGGCATCTTTTTCAACATAAATGTGGTGTGTTCAGAGTTGCGGATCAATACCTTTCATATCATAATATTCCCATGCAAAAGCTTGTTGGTATTTGGAGAGAACTTGAATTAGATTTTGTTGTTGTTGTTCATCTAAATTGACATTGATGTTTAGAGACCTCCCTGGTGCAATCTCGACGGGTTTTCTGTTATGAACGACTGTAGTTGGAATTTGTTGTTCCATTAAATCTTCCAGCAGGTCTCCCTATGCTTCATAGTCTAGAACAACTTGGAGCATCTGGAAGGTCGGGTTTCTCATGGTGGTTGGACTATTGATAAACCCACTGATTACGTCATCCTCTAGCTGGTTTTTAGGTCTGAGGGATTCTTCCTGCGTAAGAGGGGATCGTAAATCCTTCTTTGGGTATCGCGGTGGTGGCAGTTTTGGATATACGAAAGTTGGGCTTGGCTTAGCAGGAGGATATGGAATGAGATTCTTTGTGATACCCCCTCTAGTGATTGTCATATTACCTTCTCGACATCCTATGTATGCATATGATGTTGCAAGCCATGGCCTGCCCAGTATCAATGGATGCTCTTCAAGTCCACTTCTTGGGTTGATGATGAGGAAGTCTGTAACACCCTGTTTCCCCTAGTCTGTAAATATAACTATATTGGCCAAGAACTATGGAAAACTCAAAGATGTGAATGTTTGATTTGACAGACCTTTGTATAAAAGGTCGATGAATGTAAATTATGTTATGATTATGTGTTGCATGACTGCTGGGAGGGGGATGTGATAAAAGAGACCAAGATGGCTAATGAGAGGTGGTGGAAGGGACCTGGAATGGTTGCGTTAACTTCCATCGATCCAGTACCGTACTAGTTTTTACTTGCTCAAAGACCAAAGCAACTCTCTGACCCTGGAATGGATTTCCCGTTAGATTGGTAGGTGGAGAGGCTCCTCAAGAGTTAATGAGGGGATGGGGGTGAACCACCCATCCGTAACATCTCCTAGACTTGACCACGGACGGGGAAATTTGTGCCACACAAAATCTTGCAGAGAAAAGGCAAGAGAGGAAGGGAGAGGAGGACGCACGCGACAGGGATCGCGAAAGAAAACTGGAGGAGCTCTGGAAATATAGGGATTTATGAACAGAGGAGAAGGAGAGTAACCTTCATCCTTGACTTCCGTTGAGCTGGAAGTAGGATACTGAATCTCAAGCATCGTGGTCTAGCTCGGGGGTGGCTAGTGGTAAATCCATTTGGAGTCACTGAGCCTATGGTTGGGTCGAAACGAGCACCCCTCTCAACAGTCGTGTCACACATGGTGTTTTCTGATAAGTGTTTATATCTTGTATCTTGAATTGAATATCCTGGACGCATGCTCATGTTTGTACACTCATAAATGGTTTCTGTATAGAAGTGTTTGCCTGGTGTTTTGATCGAAAATAATGGATGCATGCTTATACTTATATGACCATAATCGGTTTATGTATAGAATGAATAAGTTCAGATTATGAGTTCGTTCCCTTGAGATTTGTCCCATTTACTTGACTCACGCTATGCCCTGGTTTGATTTCCCAAAGGCACCTCCTTCCAGGAAGTTCCCTCGCATTCCAGAGTCGAAGTGAGTTCCTTGAAAAGACTATCGTTTTAGTAAACCCACGAGTTTACTTCACCCCTGTCACAGAGTTCATAGCTCAGTGATTTAGGAAGGCTTTTCAGTTAGGTCACCAAGCCTAGGGATAATTACCCAAGAACCTGTTGAAGGATCATGTGATCTGAGTCTGGAAACCTTGTACAAGAGAGAGTGGTTCTCTCAGGTTTTTGGTGTTTCGGCACCCGGGAAACCTAAGGGAAAGTTCCCTCGTATTCGCTAGTCGTGAAATCCCAATATCTGAAACCCTGAATTGGTTTAGCGTGAATAGGTTTTTGCGTTTCGGCGTTTCGACACCTGGGAAACCCAAGGGCAAGTTCCCTCGTATTTGCCAGTCGCGAAATCCCGATATGCGAAACCCTGAATCGGTTTAGCGTGAATAGGTTTTGGCGTTTTGGCGTTTCGACACCCGGGAAACCCAAGGGCAAGTTCCCTCGTATTCGCCAGTCGCGAAATCCTGATATGCGAAACCTCGAATCGGTTTAGCGTGAATAGGTTTTGACGTTTCGACGTTTCAACACCCTGGAAACCCAAGGGAAAGTTCCCTTGTATTCGCCAGTCGTGAAATCCCGATATGCGAAACCCCAAATTGGTTTAGTGTGAATAGGTTTTGGAGTTTTGGCACCCAGGAAACCCAAGGGCAAGTTCCCTCGTATTTGCCAGTCACGAAATCCCGATATGCGAAACCCCAAATCGGTTTAGCGTGAATAGGTTTTGGCGTTTCGGCGTTTCGGCACCCAGGAAACCCAAGGGCAAGTTCCCTCGTATTTTCCAGTCGTGAAATCCTGATATGCGAAACCCCAAATCGGTTTAGCGTGAATAAGTTTCGGCGTTTCGGCACCTAGGAAACCCAAGGGCAAGTTCCCTCGTATTCGCTAGTCACGAAATCCTGATATATGAAACCCCGAATCGGTTTAGCATGAATAGGTTTCGGCACCCTGGAAACCCAAGGGAAAGACCCCTCGTCTTCGCCAGTCACGAAATCTTGGTACGTGAAATCCCGATGCGCCCTGTGAATGAGCCCTAGGTCACCGGACAGGGTCTTGTGGTAGGAAGGAGGAGTCCCGAAAGAATCTGGACTGCCCATTTGTAGGGACGCGTGGCGAATATCTAAGGCCACTGAGGTTCTGGACATAAGAGGAATAGGAGTGAAGACCTTGCCAGAAATCCCGAAAGGTAGAATGTCGGGATTCAATCCGGGCCGTTGATCAAGTCGACGATTTGGACCATAGATCCAGATGATACCGAGCTTTCAGGTTCCAGGGATTTGAAAGGGAAAGGAGGAATGCTTGCATCGTGATTCCCCAAATCATGAAACCCTGAAATCATTTATAGGAATAGCACCAGGTAATAGGACCATTCGTATGAAAAGAAACCCAAGGGAGGAGCTAAGGATCTATTAGACCCTTTCGGGTTTCGACATTTCGAAAGACAAAGAACAGGGGAATGCTTGCATCGCGATTCCCCGAATCACGAAAGTCAAAAGCGCCTTTTTGGTAAGGCCCGTGGTCATAGCCAACGATCACATGGAGGAGGATAAGGGAAGGGATGGTCTATGCTAGGCCCCATAGAAATTCGAGGATTCTGTGCCTCGAAGAAAAGACACAAAAAAAAGAAAGAAAATTTTAGTTGCCGTAGTGGGTGTGTGACAAATTGGTATCAGATCATGGTTACAACACTTGGCCTGCTTGGGCTCATGAACGAGTTGCACATAATTTCCATTTGAAGTGCTCTTAAAATAAGTAACCCTCTACCTTAACCTCCTTTATCAAAAGCCGAAGTTAAGAATGAAAATTTCCTATTGTGTGTATGCATTTGAAAAATATGAATTATGCATTGATTGTGAATGAATATAATGTTGACTAACAACAAGTGTTTTTCCTGCACAACAAGCGGATGATCAACTGCGAGAAACTGCAGACACATAGAATGGTGACGCACCATGAAGTGGGGGATGGATCCCACAATAGAGACGAAGAGTTTGACGAAAGGAGAGCGGTGGAGACCCCTCCAGATCTAGCTGAGACTGTGAGGAGCCTCATGGTCAAACTATAGAGATGCAAGGCTGACAAAGAGAGGTCGATAAAAGAGAAAGAGAAGCAAACAAATATTAATGCAGTCTTGCTGTAGAGCTTATCCGACATACAAAGACAATTGCAGCGTGGACCTGACACCAGTCACGCGGACCAACGACAGACAAAGAGAAGTCGAAGCCCACCTGGGATGTGGAAACGTGGTCTTTTAAGTGGCCACATTGGGAGGAGCACCTCGAGAAAGGTTCACCCCAGAGATAAGGGACAAGCGTCAGACGATTCCTTTGGAAAGGAAACTAGCAACTCAGAGGGATCTTCTAGTAGAAGAACTGGTTCTTATTCCTGAAGAAAACGGAAGAAGCGAAATCATTCCAAAAATCATAAGCTCGAAGAATTCAAGAAGGCCAAACCACCCTCTTTCGACGGTGAAATAAAGAAGGGGAGAGGAAGCAGAGGCCTGGATTCTTGGACTAAAGAAGTATTTCAGAGTCCATGACTTCTCAGAAAACTTGAAGGCCCGAGTAGCCACTTTCAACCTGAATGGGAGGGCTTCCATTTGGTGGGAAGACCTTAAGAACATAAAATGGATTTACAAAGAGGACCTATCTTGGGAACAGTTTGAGAAATACTTCAGAAAGAAGTATCCGTCGGAAAAGTATTTCGACGAAAAGACTAAAGAATTCTATGAACTCAAGCTGGGACAACGCACCATAGAGGAATATGTCAACAAATTCCTCGAGTTGTTGAGGTACGTAGCCTATATAAAAGCAGAAAAGGAAAAGGTGCAACGATTCATCAGTGGACTACCTAAGGACTATCAGAACATGATTGATTTTGATGAGCCAAAGACCCTAGAAGATACTATTCAAAAGGAAAGATATTGTTATGAACAACTTGGGCATCGGACAAAACCTCGTGAAGGATGGAAGCAGAAGAATAGTTCAGGATTCCAGAAAAAGGGGTTTAAATCCCCAAGATTTAAAAACTATAAAAAGGACTCAAGGATGAGCTTCCCAACCCAAAGTGTACACCAACATAATTTCCCCTCCTAGAGCGGAAATAAACCTTTTGGATCTACCCCATGAAAGATTGATAGCCCGAAGAAAGAACCCTTGAAATGTTGGGGTTGTGGAGAAGAACATCTACTGAGGGACTGCCTGCACCGACAACAAAATAGTCGGATAATTTACAAAGTTCAAGATAATTTACAAAGTTCAATGACGTGGCTAGGAGCATGTCGCAAATCTATACATCCTTGGATAATAAACAAGATGACCACCAAGCTTCAGTGGTGGATATGGAAGGTATGATCACCAACCATCTAGTGTCTATTCTAATTGACCCTGGTTCAAATTTGAGTTATATAGCCCCTAAGGCTGTTGATAAGTGTAAATTACAACCACATAAACACGCCAAGCCATGGTTGGTATAGTTAGCCACCGACACCAAAATAAAAGTAGCAGAGGTCATACCAGCTTGCCAATTCACTATGGGTAAATTCCCCACCCAAGCAACCCTTAACATACTACCCCTAGGATCGTATGACCTGTTGATTGGTATGGACTGGCTAGCCACATATAAAGCCAGATTGGACTGTTACCATAAAACCTTAGAATGTGTAAGTGAAGAAGGAAGAAGGATAACCCTTCAAGGGATCCAAAAACCAATCTTGGTGAGACGAATATCAACCCTTCAAATGAGAAAGTATTGCAGAAAGGGATGTCCACTATATGCGATACAGTTGTTGGAATCAGTTGAAGATTAAAAACCAAGCCTCGAAGACCACGCCACACTAAGAGAATATAGAGATGTGTTTCCAGAAGAGGTACCGAGTTTACCTCCGAGAAGGGATATTGACTTCTCGATAGAACTTGCACCAGGAGCGGTGCCAGTGTCTAGGACACCCTATAGAATGAGCACACCCGAGCTAGTTGAGCTTAAACTACAACTAAAGGAAATGATGGACAAAGGCTATATCCGACCCAGCGTGTCCCCATAGGGAGCACCAGTTCTGTTTGTGAAGAAGAAAGATGGTACCCTCTGACAATGCATAGATTATAGACAACTCAATAAGGTAACCATAAAGAACAAGTACTCCTTACCTAGGATCGATGACCTGTTCGATCAATTGGGAGGTGCTTCCATCTTCTCAAAGATTGAATTGAGATCTGGATACCATCAAGTCCAAATCAAGGGTGAAGACATCCAAAAAACTGCCTTCAGGACGAGATATGGTCACTATGAGTTTGTGGTAGTACCATTTGGATTGACCAATGCCCCTGCCACTTTTATGTGCTTGATGAACAATGTGCTCAACAAATTCCTAAACAAATTTGTACTAGTTTTTATTGACGATATATTAATTTACTCCAACAATAGAGAGGAACATGAGGATCATCTTAGACTTGTGCTTCAAGTGCTAAGAGAACATCAACTCTATGCCAAATTTGGAAAGTGCGACTTTTTCCAAAAGAAAATACATTACTTGGGCCATGTCATATCTGAAGAGGTAGTAGCAGTAGACCCTAACAAGATCACGTCTATCATGGAATGGCCTACCCCAAAGGACGTTTCAAATATCAGATCCTTTATGGGCTTAGAAGGATACTATAGGAGATTTATAAAGGGATTCTCCAAGATTGGCTGTCCAATCACTACCCTCCAGAAGAAGGGAGTTAAATTCCTTTAGACCCCAAAATGCGAAGAAATGTTTTAGTCCCTAAAGCATCTACTGACCCACGCACCCGTGTTGAAGATTGTCGATCCCGAAGCTGACTTCCTAGTGTTCACATATGCCTGCAAGGAAGGGCTCAGAGGAGTCCTTATGAAAGAGGGAAGTGTAGTCTGCTATGAATCCCAAAAATTGAATGAGAACGAAGACAACTATGTGACCCATGATCTAGAGCTGGCCACCATAGTGCATGCCTTGAAAATGTGGAGGCATTACCTCCTGGGAAGGAAATTCGTACTTAGGACATACCACTGTGGATTGCGATATCTGTTTCACCAACCCAAGATCAATGCCAGACAAACTAGGTGGATGGCCCTCTTTAGTGAGTTTTATTTTGAAATCAAACATGTTAAAGGAAAGGAAAATAAGGTGGTCGATGCCCTTAGCAGAAGTATGAAAAAAATTCACCTGGTAGTGGTGAGCACCTGCGAGATGAATGTCAAAGAAAGAGTCAGAAATGCATAAGAAACAGACACATTCTTCCAGAATGTGACCTCGTACCTGGAGCAAGAACCCACATGGATAAAGTATGAAGGCTACCAGATGATAGATGGAGGTCTGCCAACTTACAGAAACAGATTGTATATTCCAGATTGTGACGACTTGAAGAGGTTCATAATGGATGAACTACATAAAAGACCATATACTGGTCACCCGGGATATCAAAAGATGATCACGACCACCAGGAAACAATTCTATTGACCTAGGTTAAAGAAAGACATAGCTAACTATTTAGCTAAGTGTCTAGAATGCCAACAGGTTAAAGAAGAACACTGACACCCAACATGATTATTACAACCTCTACCAATCCCAGAATGGAAATGGGAAACCATTTCCATGGATTTCATCACCGGATTACCAACCTCGACCAGGAAGAATGACGCCATCATGGTGGTGGTGGATTAATTTAGCAAGTCTTCCCATTTTATCCCCATCAAATCGACTTGCAAGGCAATAGATATCGCCAGCATATTCATGAAGGAGATATTCAGACTACATGGTATGCCTAAAGAGATCGTGTCTAACAGAGACACGAAATTTACTTCCAACTTTTGGAAATCCTTGATGGTTGGTATGGAGACCAAATTACTGTTTAGCACAGCCTATCATCCTCAAACCGATGGAAATACGGAGAGAGTGAACCAAATATTGGAATACATGCTAAGAATGCATGTAATGCATCAACCCAAGAAGTGGGAAGATTACCTGCCACTGGTGGAATTCGCCTACAACAACGGCTACCAAGAATCCCCGAAGACGAGTCCTTTCGAAGTCCTCTATGGTAGACCGTGCAACACTCTAGTCAGTTGGAGTAATCCTGTAAACATAATTTCTATTGGACCCGACATGCTGAAAGAAATGGAACAAAAAGTGATTTAGATAAAACAGAATATGAAGGTCACTCAGAACAGACAAAAAAGTTACGCCGACCGAAAGAGAACTCCAATAGAATTCAAGACAGGAGACCACATATATCTCAGGGTTATGCCCAAGAAGAGTTCCCTGAGGATGGGAGCTTGTGCCAAGTTGGAACCTCAGTATTGTGGACCCTTTGAAGTTCTAGATAGAGTGGGACCTGTAGCCTATAGGCTAGCACTTCCTCCCATAGTAAAAGCACATAATGTTTTCCATGTTTCATTATTGAAGAAATATGTACACGATTCTAATCATATAATTGACTAGTATGTGATCCAGGTGGAACCGGAGGGAGAATTCCTGCCAGAACCTCAATGCATACTGGACAGAAAGGAAACCCCACTCAGGAACCGAACCATTTCACAGGTCAAGGTGCAGTGGAAACATTTTGGCCCATATGAGGCTACATGGGAAATGGAAGATGCCATGAAACATGCATATCCGATTTTGTTTACTTCTGTACATACACGTCATATTGATAGATATAAAATCAAGGACGATGTTCCTTTAAGGGGGAGGGAATTGTAACAACCTATTTCCCCCAGTCTGTAAAAATAACTATATTGACCAAGAACTATGGCAAACTCAAAGATGTGAATGTTTGATTTGATGGACCTTTGTATAAAAGGTCGATGAATGTAAATTATGTTATGATTATGTGTTGCATGAATGTTGGGAGGGGGATGTGCTAAAAGAGACCACTGTTGGTCACTATAATTGCTTAATTAATTTCAAACAACCAAGTGAAACATAAATTATCAACCCAGGGAAGTCTTTTGTTTCAAAGATAGCTGCGCACTATATATGCTCAATTCCAAAAGCACTTAGTGTTGTAGTA